>JALMQS010000030.1:5247711-5457435 GCA_024734495.1 Forficula auricularia | reverse complement strand
CTTAAAAATAGGAAAGAGATTAACCAGACAAGCCAAATATAGAATAAATTTCGTAAAAATTAGTTTATTTTTCATATTTAAAGAGAAGCTGGCTTAAGCCGGGATTATCTAAAGTCATTCGTGGTATATGAGCTTTAAGGCCCAGTTCTGAATATAGTCAGGGGAATGAGATTAGCCAGAGTTCAAACACCCTCATATAACAAAATAGAACATTATGATTGGCGATGGACCTTAGAAGGGATAGAAAACGGAGAATCATATGAAACGTCGTCTCCACCCACCAAGGAGACACTATTGAAAATGCATAAAAGGACCAACACGGAGAAATAGAGGAACTTTTTATTTTATCCCTCTCTATATTATACCTCTCTATATTATACCTCTACCTATATTATTCTCTTACATTATCTCTCGCTTACATTACATCTCTCTTATATTACACTCTCTATATTATACACTCTCTCTCTCATCCCCTCTATACTCCATTATACTACCACGCTCTTATCATTGAAATTATCGCTCTGCATCTCTACACCACATTTACATCGCTATTTTTCCAATATTCACGGCGCCTACATCATCTCGATATCACGAGTATATTTCTTCTTCTTGGAGCCGTTTTTGCGGGCATTTGCATTCATCCACTTGCTAGCCCCTCCATTGGCACTTCTATCATTAGCACGATAGCTAATTGAACAATACGGGCAAGAATATCTGTCCGGCTCTCGTGAAGACACCACGGAAGCTTATCAAAAAGGCGAGACTCCAGGCATATTACGTACTCTTCGACGTGGCAGTCTACGGAACCGGAGCGAGAAGCGGACGCGACACAGCTAGCGCTGATTGAATTATTTGGACCAGTCAGCGCACTTCAAGAGCAAACGTAATTAATCACAATTTCTTTGAACGATCTCCGTTCACCCCTTAAAGCCATCAAATTATTTAATTCTTTCTGACTGTTAACTTCACCAAGGACCTTAATAAATCATATATTATAATTAAATTTTTGATTATCTTTCACTGTTAAGAAAATTTTCCCATTCTCCTTTGCAGCTAGAATTCATTTAAGTATTTTTATTTTATTTTTGCCTATTTAAAATTATTTTTTTTTATTTTTTTTGTAAATTCATTGCATCAGATTAACTTCAGTAACGTAGAATTTGAAACATAAGAGTAAATTCAGTAGTTTATCAAACTAGTACAACGAGATACACTGAGTTACACCACCACCTCCACGTCTATAAAGGTTAGTATTCTCACACTCAGGAATATTCCCCTTAAAAGTCCCCTTACAGAACTAATTTCCCTACCCCTCCAACCACCAACCCTCCATAACCCCATTGCAACTTATTCCATTTTCTTAAATGTCTGATAATGAATTTAGGATTAAAAAAATATATTTTTTTTGGTTAATAGACTCAATTGGATTGCCCTCTGAACGGATGATACATAGACGTATAGATATATATACCTACACTTAAATTTCTATAGGTTTCTAAGCAATCCAATACATTGTTACGCTGACGATAGCACCCTCCACAACGCTCAATCCTTACTAGACAATTGCGCAAACATAGCCTCCTCAATAAATTCAGATTTAAGCATGCTTAAAAAATGGGGATCTCACAATTTGGTAAACTTTAATGCTGGCAAAACACAGTGCTGCCTAATTTCTAGGCGCGCAGATAGGAACCTTCCGGACATTTCCTTTGATTCGAGCTCATTGGAATTCCGTAATAAAATATCAATGTTAGGTGTCACCTTAGGTTCTGACCTCTCTTGGAATGACCATATTATCTCAGTAGCAAAAGCTGCAGCATGTAAGCTTGGCTTTCTTTTCCGAACCAAACGATTTTTCACCCCCACTCAACTCCTTATATTATACAAGGCTCAAATTCGCCCCTGTCTTGAATATTGCTCGCATTTGTGGAGAGGAGCCTCCAAGTATTCTCTTAATACCTTAGATGCAATTCAGAGGCGAGCTATCAGACTGATAGGCGATCCTACATTAACTGACACTCTCGACTCCCTAGCCCATCGTAGATCTGTCTCCGCCCTTTCCCTTTTTTATAGATATTACCATGGCTTTTGTTCTAATATATAATAAAATCGATAATCCCACCAAAGGCCTCATTTGCCCGAAATACACGATTTTCTAAAATTCAACACCCCTACGCGCTTAAACTAGATACTAATCGAACAAACGCATTCGCCAATTCATTTATCCCTATGACATCTAGAGACTGGAATTCTCTTCCCCCGACCGTCTTTCCAGCTACTTATAACCTTCAAACTTTCAAGACCAGCATCCACAGATACCTTCGACCTCTACCCAATCCCTAAATCTCCCCTTATCTTCACGTTACAAGGGTCCACCACGGACTTCAGAGGTTGTACCTTCTTGGTGCAACTTCTTCTTGTATCAATATCATTATAAAAAAAAAAAAATATTTGAAAATATTTAGATTTTATTCTTAAAGAAAAAGTATATAGCCTTGCACGCTCCAAACGCCTAAATATAGGCAATCAATTCGTCATCTCTTCTTAAAAGCTGCGTATAATTTATGCTCTATCTTAAATTACTTGAGCCAAAATGTTTTTTAAATCCTAAATTTATTAGAAAACAATTTCAGGAGAAATAAAAAAAAGGCTCTACTGATGAAAACCAGAGTCAGGAGTTTTGTACAAAAATAATAAACCTATGTCAAAAATTACATCCTACAACTTTGAATCTAATTTTTGACATTTTACTTTAAAATTTTTTAAAAATAAACACTCAAAATGAGGCGGAAGGTCAAAAATGAAGATTCTAGACCTTTGAACCAAACTCAACCAACGTCAATAAACTCTATCATAGTTGCCATAAAGTTATTCAGTGGAACGCGTTTTAACTAGTAAGAACCCGTCCTTACTAAAAAGTGTTTTTACTGCAACATATACATATATATATATATACAATTTATACTTGTACGTGTTATATTTCTTCAAGACCCATACTCGATTCCCAGCCTTCTGTCCGTTGTAATTTTCCTAAGGAAATTTTTCACAGGGGTGGCTTTCCATTGCGTTCCCCTAGATTTAGTTAGGTGTCTTGCATTTTTGACAAAGATGAAAATTGTTCTGACTAGTAGTAATTCGATCCTAAGTCAAGCGCCTTAGCCACTGCTCTACTGGCGCCTCTAATATTATATTTATTTATATTGATATAATTATTCTGAAAAATAGTACATTTGCAGGGCTACCCCTAAAGTAGCTACCATTAGATGTTCAGGATCTGTGCGATTTAAGTATTGAAAAATTAGAAGAATGGAAATATTTTCTTGGCAAGATTGTTTTCTAATGGTTTTTAAAATATAAAATTTAATGATCCATGTCGGTTTATTTAAAAGAGAAAAAGGGAGTCAAATTTATAGTTCTCTAAGGGAAAAAAGAATATCAAGTGCTAATTTATCATTAATATTATAAATGAATTGCATCCAGGGTGAGAAGAAGCCATTTTTCTTCTATTTTTTCGTAATTTTCCAACCAAAATTTACAATCTATTTTTTATTATGAATATTTGGAAAAATGAAAAGAGAATTATTACACAATAAAAGATATTAAAAAAAAAAAAAAAAAAAAAAAAAGAATGAAACATTTAAATACAAAAATATATAAAAATAAAATAAAATAAAACATAAAAGAGTAAACCTCTATGTCAAAATAAAAGGGAAAATATGAAAATAAATAAAAAGAAATATTAAAAATAAATGAAAAATAAAGCAAAAAATCTCGCTTGATTTAAGCACCCTATGTGAGTTTACTCTGACCTTCTTGAAAATGTATATAATTATTACACAGCAAATAGATATATATTATGTATTAAATAAAAAATTGCATTCCTGAAATTATTATTTGTCGAGTTTTGTTGATATATGAACTTTTCCCTTTGAATTCATCCTTTTTAGTATTTGTGCTAATGAATTTCTAGCTTTACCATTTGACCAAATTCATCATGAAATATTGAATATAGAGGTTATGACTAATTAGAGTAGTCCAATCAGGGATTCGCCAAGTCCCTTTTGCGCCGTCGTGCGAAGTACTGATTGCCGCCTTTATATACATAAAGCCCAAATTACTTCGCCCACAACTTATTTTCAAGGTTCAAGGTTCAAATTATGACAACATCTTTATACTTATTAGTATGATTTTTTATTTGAGGCAATCAGTAGGTATAGATACATACAAAAAAGTGATAAACTCGTATTATTAAATTTCTTATTGCACAATGTAACAAAAGTAACAAAACTGAAATTATAAAACATTAAGAGAAACAAAGGTGTTGTCTTCTGCTTCATGCAAATAAACATACACACCTATATATCGAAATGATATATCTGTATATATATAATTTCGGTATATAGGTGTGTATGTTTATTTGCATCAAGCAGAAGACAACCTCTTTGTTTCTCTTTGTGATTCAACAATTCTGCTACTCTCGGCAAAACAAAAACTTTTCAATTATAAAACATTGTTCCAAATTATCAAAGAACAAAGGGTAAAATAAATATCTTTGGATCCCATGTGCATTTATATAAACTTGAAAGAAAACAAGGAAAAATATCAATAGAAGCTGGACTGATCTAGTTTACTTTTGGCAAATTCATTAATAAGAATTTCAATATCCAGCAGGTGCTTTAAAAATTCAGATTCTATAGATTTTCAAATTGATCCTGGCCCATTCAAGATTCAAAGTAATGCTTAATTAAATTTAATTTAGAAAATGATCTCTACAGCAATCGGTTGTTAACAGAATAAGCAATGAAGTGGTAATGTTTGGGAATTAGGGGGTTGAATTATTCATTGTAATATAATTGAGTGCTCTAATAGAAACGGTACATTTTTCCAGAATTTTGCTGAAATTGTAATTCATGGAAACATTCTGTTCTGTTTATAAATTTTTCCTTTAGGTTTTTATAAGTTAAAGTATCTTCAAGTTATTTACATAAATTAAATTGATCTTGGTCATAATACGTGCCAAAATCGTTAATATTACATAAAATTTAAAAATGTCAGAATAGAGGATAACTGCTCAAATACAAACAGGATAATGATGAAATAGTAATCTCTAGCATTCCCAAAAAAACAATTAAAATTAAATTTTAATTCTTGATTTTCTATTTGTCGATTTTCACTTTGGTAGTTTTTTTTTTATTTTTCGTGGCCTTATCAGTCAGGACGGACACATGAATATTGAAAATAAAAACCAAATCTATAATATAATATTGAAATTTCACAAACGAACAAACTCTAAAAGGAACTTTCTGAATTCAAGTTCTAAACGAATTAATTTTCAAAATAAGCTGACGTGTTCTGATGTGGCCATCCACTTGACTTTACCATACAACCTGGCCCCTCACTTATATTTAATATTTAATAAAATTATTTATAATCATGTAGGGGTGGGGGGTTAGTTTTTGCATTTTTAGACTTCTGGGGGCCCACTGATTATGTATACAAAATTTGGTTGAGTTTGGTACAAGGGCCACCCCCCCCCACCTATTTTGGGCGGTTAGTTTTTGCATTTTTAGACTTCTGGTGTCCCACTGATTATGTATACAAAATTTGGTTGAGTTTTCTCAAATGGCCTAGATTTTTAATTTTTAACCCCCCCCTGGACCCCCTTAATTTTGGGTCGATAAGCACCAAAATCTAAGCTCTTAATCTCAATGGACCAAAACTATGTGTGAAATTTGGTTTGATATTCAGAGTTTTTGAGCTAGCTGGTTCACAAAAATTTGATAACGCACAGACTAACGGACAACCAGACAGAGTAACAGACATTTTGGCTAAACAATTATTATCTCGAAAAATATAATTTTTTCGATGTTCAATTATTTGGACTTTTTTGTAGACCAGAAGGCAATGGTTTCGCTCAATTTTTTTAATCAAAATAGTTTCAACCGTTTTTGAGATATTTTGAAAAAAAAGAAGGAAAAAAAACCACTTTTTTCATGCTCGATTACAATACTTGACCATACCCTGTATGGTAAAGTAAAAACTTAAAGGTCAATAAAGAGAATGTTATCAAAGCGCATAGAATGCGCAGGACAAGTTCTAGCCGTTGGCCGCATACAGGCTCTACGCTTTAATAAGAGGGATAATTTCGAGTCTGAATTTTAAACCAAACTAATAAAAATGATTATACATGGTGATTCACGGTCGATGGCACGTTAGACGTTTATGGAAAACGGAACGCAGGATTTTTCTCTTATAGTACAAAATAAATAATTTGATAAGAACTTCGTTTGAATAATCAATATTTGCGGTGAATTTGGGAGATTTTTTGAACATCGTCAATAAACTCTTTATAAGTTTCTTATAAATAGTCAATAAACTGTCATAAAGCTTGATAATTCCGTGGTTAGTTAAAATTAAATTCATTAAAATGTAATTTTTTACGAAAAAGCGGCTTTATTAAGAAAATTTGATGTTTTAGGTATAGGGACATGATATATCGTCTTAAAGCATTTTTCTTCCTCTTTCAATTTATTCAGTAATATATGAGGGGTCTCATTTGAAAAAACGAACTTTTGACCCCTTTTATTAATACCGGAAATAATAGTAATCTTAGGACGCCCTGTATAGTATGGAGTCGATTTTTTGGCGTAAATAAAATACTTCGGGTGTGGCTAAACTATCACCAAAATATCAACTTTTCATGAATTGAGAGCACTAATTTATTTAAGTTTAATTAGGGCCATGTTTTGCTATTTAATAAAAAAGTTAAAATGGAATTGGGCAGGTCACATAGCCAGACTTAGCGATGAAAGATGGACGAAGATCGTAACAGAATGGTGGCTTATCGAAGGAAAAAGAAGACGGGGAAGACAACACAAGAGATGGTGTGACGATATTAGGAAGAATGCGGGAAATGTATGGAGCAGAACTGCCATAAGAAGACCGATATGGAAAGAAAAGGGAGAGGCCTACACCCAAACGGGCCTGGTGCAAAATGAATGAACAATACATAAATAATATATTATATATACTATACATATAATAATACTAAAATCTTTTTTGTAACTTGTTAGTTCTCTTTTATTTTCAAAATACTGTATAAATATACAAAATGTACCAAAAAAAGGCTTAAATAAATAGATAAATAAATAAAGGGCCATGTTATGGACCATATTTAACACAAATTATTTTTTATCTCGAAAACCGATAGAGATAGATATAGGACAATATTAACAAAAAAGTATTTTAATAAAAGGGCGGTTCGAAAAATGTGTTAATATACGGGGTGTTCCATTTAAAAAAATAAAGTTGCTACGACTTTTCGATGGAAGGCAAAACGTCGCAATGCTGAAAATATTTTAGATCAATAGAACAGGTAAGAAAATGTAAGGTTTTCAATTTTCAGAAAAATCATGCGTTCCGTTTTTCATAAACGTCTAACGTGCCATCGACCGTGAATCACCATGTATTTATTTATAGTTTTATTTCATATTATATGATTTTTCTATTAATTTTATTTGAGGAAATAGTATTTTTTCTGATTTTTAAAAATAAAATTCAGATTCTGAAATACTATTAATAACAATAATAAAGATAATAATAAAGGCACCCAAATTTTCTAATGTTAGGCCCCGAGATTATATATTAGTAATAGGTAATGAAATATTAACTAAAACGATAGACAACTGGCGTAAGGGTAAGCCTAAAAAAATGAAAACTAATAAATATAAATATATAGAATATTTTGACCTTAACTCTTTTCAAAAAATTATCAAGAAAGATGTAATTTTTTAATAACTAATATAAAAATTGATATAAAATTCAATTTTTTACGAAATTTCATTAAAATTCAGCTAAATGCCGAGAGATTATTCCGGTAAATAAATTACTGCGCGGTCTAGCATGCTCAGTATTGTTAATGTACATTTCCTTGTACTGTACTTATACCTATTTATTTTTCGTATCATTTTTTAAATTATTTTTACCTTCAAAACTGCGTTATTTTTATAAAATAAACATTAAGTCCTACAATTTATTTATTTATTTATTTATTTTCTATCCATACCCTGCTCGGGTTTTGGATTCTTACATTTTTACTCTTTTTACATTACTTAGTTTACAATTTTTCAACTTAAGCATTCCAACAAGTCCTACAAAAAAAGGCTTATTATAAAAATAGAAAATAACATCAGATTTCAACTAAAATCTAATCAAGTTCTAATATCAAAATAAATGAAAAATTTGTAATTCTTATTACTTATAGCTAAATTTTTTATGCAAATAATTTATATTTTATTGCCAATCTTTCATCAACTTTATTGACTTCTTCAGGGCTCAAATAGCTATAAATTGAGCCCTGAAGAAGTCAACAAAGTTGATGAAACGTTGGCAATAAAATATAAATTATCTCCATAAAAAATATAGTCCTATTCCCCGATAACAACTTTAATAATTTAATCGATTGACATAACTAATCAAAATAATTACTTATAGCTTTGTATTTGCACAGGTTTTCGGACATACCTACGTAGTCGCAAATTAAAACCCCGTACCTATATAAAATTTTAATTTTATTAAATTAAAAAATACGAAAAATTGTAAATGTAAATTTTGATTAGATTGGCGGTGTTTTTTTCTTTATATATCACATGGGGCAAAGATATGTCTGTCACTTTCTGAAATGATAGACAGTAGAGAAGAATAATTTTTTCAAATTATATTTTCCTGTGCTGTCAATCATACTAGAAAATGACATCTAAATTTTAGCCCCTTTAGATTTATTAATGAGAAAGTATATTGAAAAAAACATCCTTAAGCCTGATTACGCGAAGCGATAGATTGAAACTACGCAAATTAAGATATTTTCAAGGTAAAAAGGAAGGAAAAAGTTAACTTTTCAACAATCAATAGGTCCGCCACTTAGAGATTTCTTAATAATAAACTAATAGACATTTATATTTTATTTTAATTATCTTCAAACAAAATGATATTTCTTGCATTTTTGAACTGGTGATTCTAAAGCCAGAGTCCAAAATCTAATCAGTCCTCCGGATCACCTGCCCTTTAGCCGCACCGGAAGGGTGAACCTCGATTGGAATTAGGTGTACACGCCTTTGGAATTATGTGGAATTATTTTGTAATTCATTAGATAATGCCCCTTTATTTATTGTCTTCTAGTTGGAAATGAAAGTTGAAGTGGAAGTAGGTGTACACGATATTAGGTCGCGGTTTACTCCTCGGCCGCATCTATTATAAATTGAAAGGATTTTGATAATGCAGTCCAAAGTTCAAAAAAGAGAGTTAATTATAACTATCTTTTTTATTCGAAATCGACGTTTCCGAAATTTTTATACGGAATTGATAATTTTCATTATCCTTGGGCTGGATGTTTCATCAAGTTTTCATGTGAAAAAAGTGGTCACTAACAAGGGACGAATTTCAACTACAAACAAAATACATTCTGTAATGAAAATTCATTCTTTGGTAAAATAACTACTTTTTTATTGGAATAGAGAATGGGAGGGAAAAATCTGATAGAAAAATCAAATAATGAAGTGATAATAAAAGAGAGCCAAATTGATTTATTACAAATAGTTACTAATTTTATTTTTTTGAAATCATCCCTTGGTTTATAATCTTTTTATTAATTACCAAAAACAAGATTCAAATATATGGTAAATATATCATGAACAAAAATATCCGTATATATTCCCAACAATTTTACTTAGCTACTTTTCCCGTTTGAAAATTTATTTATTTCAAAATAATAGAAATAAAAATTTTAATCAGCGAAGAAAATAATTTATATTAGAAAAACTAATAATAAGCAAAAGAAGTACTCACTCTGTTCGAAAATATGGTATACATTTGCGAAAAAAGTCAAATAAAATTAAAATTAAATAAAAAAAAAAAAAAAAAAAAAAAAATATAAAATTCATTTTATTATCCCAATATAACTAAATACAAATAATTTTAGTGTAATCCAAATTTAGTTAAAGTGAGATTTAGCCTTGTTGAACTCTTCTTCTGAACATAGTTATGTATACTTTTCAGCTATTTAATAGACACTCTTGACGAAGTTTTACCTTATTTACTTATATGAGGAATTTTATAGAAATTTCCCCCTCCTTTCAAAATAATTGATTTCATACACTTTTGTAATGTTATAAAAACACTATCAAGAGCATTTCTCTCTAGTTTATAAGCCATTGTAAAAAGATATAGTAATTATAATATAATATAATAATCTATATAATAAAAATTAATTTCTGTTTCTTCGTAAGCGCAGATCTCTCAAATGCCTGGACCGATTTGGCTATTTTTTTTTTAAATGTTCGTAATAGTCCAATTCAGGTTAATACGTAAAAAAAAAATTGGAAAAGTTGCCCGGAAAATTGGAAAATTAAGAAAAAACTAAAAAAAAATTCAGGTTAGCCAACATATCTTCCAAACAATAAAAGAACTAAACAAGTGTTGGCGGCCCTGTTTGTAAGATTATTGAGTGTCATTCTTTCTTAATAGTTCTAACCACATTATCGTTGAAGAAGAATTTAATTCTTTTATTTTTACAAAAATACGTACATTCTTATTGTATAGATTTTTTTATTTTATTTTATTTTCTAAAATTCTAAATATTTATTTTTTCCAAACTGATAAATACAATATGATAATTATGGATGAATGAATTTTCAAGTCTTCTTATCAATAATAACACCTACATATAATAGAACTTTTTTTTTATTTTCCCCTTAATGATAACAAGTGGATTTTTAATACATTTTAAATATTTGTTTCGTCTTATTTGTTATGAGTGTATATTGCAGTTTAATAGAATCTTAAATTATATCTATTTAAGACTTTATAATAAAACAATTTTATTTATTCTCTGTAACTAATAAAACATCAATAAAGCAGCCACGTTGGGGTCCAGGGGGCAAAGCCCCCTGGCTAGCAAAAGGCCCGCCGAAGGCGGGCCTTGAAGCTAGTAATATAATGAAACTTCTTTACCTCTTTCTTGTTGAAGCAACAGTGACTGTATATTCCCATAATCATAATATTGATGTATTATATATTCTTAACTACATTTTACGCTGCGTATAGACGCCGTAGCTATAGTTGGCCATAGGCGCCTCTGGTAATTGCTGTTGCAAGATACCATGACGGTGTTCATTAGTCAATTGCTTCGATTTGGCATCTCTTCTTTGTAAATTTGAGTTAAAATTTTGCACTTTGAAATTACAGCTGTGGCTATTTTATTTTTCTTAAAAAAACTAAATTTTTGTCTTCAAATTCCAACTTAACTCAAAAGCAACGCCTGTCAAATGTTTTAGGATATTTAGTTATCAATGTAAACAATAACAAGGTGTATTGCCAGTTGGTTTCAAAACTCTAGATAATCTAGTATTTTCTTTCAAATGTATATTTTCGGACAAAGGGAGTATGTATTAATCCAAACGAAAAAAATGAAAACTTTCAGTGAACTTCTTTCATTTTCAGTCTAATATTTCACAAACATTTTAATATAAGCCAGAATAAATATTGAGTAGGTAAAGACAATTTATGAGTGGCTCAGGGTGTGGCCACAGAAGAACGGTGTGTGATACTCTAAAATAAATGATACAACAAGATTCCATGCACTACCAAAGATATACCGATTAAGAACTGCTCCCTTATACAAAATTAAACATCATATATTTGGATAGAGTACTATGATGTTTTTATTATTCAATATTTGATCTTAAATGAGGCAATTAAAACCTTATTTAAAACAAATTTACTGGGATTTTAGGAGGCTTGAGAGATTATACTCCAAAGACAGAAGAACGGTGTGTGATAATTTATAAAAAATTTTGGGTACAAAACCGATTAAAAATTAAAAAGTACAAAAATACACTAAAAGGTATAAAAATAATTATTGTCTTATTTAGTTAAACGACGAAATATTAACACGAAATTACTTTTTAAAGTCGGTGCCAAACAACCTATACCTATAAGCGAGCGTACCCGCCAAACGTACTAAGCAAGATCCGTCGAGTGCGATTCATAAAAGGTATATGTTTGGCACCAACTTCAAAAGTACTGTGTTAATATTTCGTCGTTTAGTTGTAACTAAATAAGATAATAATTATTTTATACCTTTTAGTGTGTATTTTTATATTTGTTGCACTTAATTTGTTGAAGTCGGTTTTTATTTTTTCTTAAAAATTTTTATTTTTTCTCTATTTTCAGTGATGTTATTAATAGTGATTATATCATCAGAACTTGACCAAATTAATATGACACCATCCCTAAGACACCCCCTTTCGATAAAAAAGAACCATCGAAATCGGTTCATAAACAAAGAGGTTAGGTTCAAACAAACCTAAACAAACCTAATAAAAAAGGTCTAATACCTATGAAAAAAAATCGAAAAAAAATGGGACCAATCGGAAGCTAGACTGGACCCAATGCAAAAAAAATTTTCAAAATCGGTTGACAATTGGCGGCGATATGAGGTAACATAGGCACAAAAAAAAAAAAAAAAAAAAAAAAATTCAATCGAATAGAGAACCTCCTCCTTTTTTGAAGTCGGTTAAAAATAAATGATACAACAAACTTCCATGCACTACCAGAGATATACCGATTAAGAACTGCTCCTTATACAAAATTAAACACTGTTCTCACGGTTTTAATTGCCTCATTTAAGATCAAATATTGAATCATATATTTGATGTTAGAATTTCCCTATCTCTCTTATAGTCCACTTATAGTTTAATTATTTTAAAATGATAAATGATTGTTCTAAAGTCTAGAGGAACCGCCATAGTGCAACAAGAAGAATTCTAAGATTGATTTCGTCCATTCCAATTAAGAATTAATAGCTGTTAAAATGGGAGTCAGAGAAAAGGTTTTGTTTCCTTTAAGATAACCTTGGGCAATCTAATTTCACAATTGTTCTTAAGCAATCTTATTAATTTGAAGTGACTTTTTTCCATTAGTCTATTTCGCTTTGATTAAATTTCAAACAACTCTAAATAAAACTTCCAATGAAATTCAAGTGGTAAGTAATTATCAAATTACGTTGTTCAAAAATCTATTTAATTCTATCACATTTTGTTTAATTTTATTACTGTGGTGGAGAAGAAACCTATTTTTATTTTTTCAAGTATTTTTTTTTAAACTTTCATACCAATCTTGACGTTGACCTATTGTATATTCATTAAATGTACATAGGTAAAATGTTTACTTACCACAAGAGGTCTTGAGTATTTTAATTATATATGAAAGACATGATATTTTCAATATTTAATTAAAATTGTTGTAATAACTTAGCTCTAATTTAAAATAAATTTTACATATCAGTGGTTAACAGTCTAGCTTTAAAAGTTCCTGTTCAAAAATGAAAAAAAGGAAAAAATTTTATTGAGATTTTAATGCAAAGTCATAATATAGGCATAAATAAATAATTTATATTTAAGTTTATTATTAATTTCTACGGCATATCTAGCGACACGAGTATTGGAAATTTTTTCACTTTTTTCTTAATTAATAAATGTGCGGGGGAGGGGGGATTCTTTCATTAGAATACAATCGAGGAAGATAACTAAAAAGGGTGTGGATAGAATTATCTAACTTCTTCCTTTATAGCGAAGGAAATACAAGCCGAGTTCTGTTCAGACTATTAAAGGTTCAATTTTTAATTTCTATTATTTTAGGCATGGCCTTTTGCTCTTGGATCAAAATTATACTCGTTACAGAGAGAGCAAATATTTAATTGAACTTCAATAAAATTCAGACAATAATGTGAAAAAAATATTTGTTGTAACTGGAGAACGTACTGGGTCGTGGAAAAAGTTTTACTTTTTTCTTCATTTATATCATCCAATAGAAAAATTAAATTCATAAAACGAAATTGTCTTAGAAACTATAACTTTGAGGCAAATTGTGGCAAATTCATCCGATGGGACCCGCCCTCAATGTGAATAAGCTAAACCAACGCTGTAGTTTCTTTTTAATAAATCACTATGTAAATTGCGTACAAACGCTATTATATTATTGTGTGCATTTTTCGTTGATTTTCTAGTAACTTTTAATTTAAAGATGGATTGAAATAACAATTTTATTTTCAGTAAAAATTTTAATTATTAAAATTCCTTTTTTCGGGTTTTCTGTTCAGCAAAAGTGTTAATGACAGCTTCGGGCTATGAAATGTTCGATGGATAGAATAGTTAAGTTAGGTAACATTTCTTGTCCCATTGAATTTCTTAAATAATATAACTTTTTATAAATTTTAATTTTGAAAAGAATCACTCGGCACTAGCCGTAGTCATAGGAATGGTTACAAATAACAGACATGCATTGCACCCTTCAGGAAAAGCAAGAAGACATGAATAAATAAATCAGCAAGTTGTCTTATAGAAGATGACTTTTCTATTTCGTGTCTAAAAGTGGGAATTTCCTTGACAAACGAGACAAGAATTTTGTAATAATAAATGTTAGGATCCTCCTGTACTCTCTGCCGAGCCCGTGGCATTTTGTCCGGCATGCCACCCTATTGTTACGCCACTGCACTATTAACTATTCCAATAATCTATTTAAAGTGTAACCTAAATTCAATAAACAATATTTTCTCATTTAAATAAACTTTTACCCAAACTTGAATTCTTTCATTTTATTAGGTAAATCACGATAAATATCATTATCGGTAAATACTCAATTCGAACCAGGATCCTAAGTGAATCCAATATTAAAATAAAGTCTAAAACGATATCCAGAATTTAACATCCTGCTTTCCACCTAAATTTCTATCTTGCTTTAAATAAAAAGCTAGATTTGGAATTTAACTTATATAATATATATGTTGCAATAAAAACCCGTTTTTAGAAAGAACGGGTTCTTACTAGTTAAAACGCGTTTCATTGAATACCTTTATGACAACTAGAATTTACTGATGATTCAAAAGTCTAGAATCTTCATTTTTGACCTTCTGCCCCATTTTAGGTGTTTGTTTTCAAAAATTTTTAAACGAAAATGTCTAAAAAGTATTTTTTTATGAAAAATAATAATTTTGGACATTTTCGTTTAGAAAATTTTGAAAATAAACACTCGAAATGAAACAGAAGGTCAAAAATGAAGATTCTAAACGTTTGGACCAAACTCAACCAACATCAGTACATTCTAGTTGCCATAAAAGTATTCAATGAAACACGTTTTAACTAGTAAGAATCTGTTTTTACTTCAACATATATATAGTATATATCTGAGAAAGTAAGCATTTAAATTTTTTTAAAGTCAAGATCTCGAGAGAAGAATGCAATAATTACACATACCATTATATCGATTATGATTGATTAAATAATTATATGTGTATAATTTCAGCTCTCTATCTTAAATGGACTCTAAGCTGAAGGGTGGTCAAAAGTGTCATAAAATGATAATCAAAGTAAAAAAGTAATTATTAGCAGCGACACTTGAGATAAAATCTTGGCACACTTTTATTACCGAAGTTCTCTCCAAAGGTGAGAAATTTCGGCCGCGGGTTAGAATCGATTCCGAGCCGCCCTTTGAACACTTGGCGTTTCTCCTGCAGTGCGGCCCCATCAGAGCTTTCAACCCCTTCGTGCCTCCCCCGGCGCCCAAACCATCCCTTAGGAAATTATGCGAATAATCAAATAATGGAAAATGTACAATGAACGAAGACAGGCACATTGAAATCGTGTTTTTCTATTATTATTAAATCAGAAGGGAAAAAAAAATCTTTCCCCGGGAGAAATATTGAAAGAGTATTTTTCCTCTGAAAAATTTAAAATTAGAAACTATCCAAAGAATTATAAATGTGGAAATGAATTTTAAAAGCTCATAATTTAATAATTTATTTGCAAAATTAATCAAAATCTCTAAATGATATAGTTTGGAATAACATTTTTTTAATCTTATACATTCTGAATATAGGCTTCAGAATTTGAAGCTAATGCATTTGGATCATAGCACCTAAAGTGCGCAGGCCAAATTCAGCTGAACACACGCTGTACGGTATTTAGACGAAAATTTCGACCCAATTTTGACCTTTCTGCAGCTTAGAGCTCATTTAAGATACAGAGCTAAAATTATACAAATGTAATTATGTAATCGATCTTGAAATTTCAATAATATAGCATAAATAAATTCTGAGATATGGACCTGATCACACGCTGTACGGTATTTAGACGAAAATTTCGAGCCAGTTTTGTCCCTTCTGCAGGTTAGAGCCCATTTGAGATACAGAGCTGAAATTATACACATGTAATTATGTAATCGATTTTGAAATTTCAATAATATAGCATAAATAGATTCTGAGATATGGACCTGATAAAATAGCTAATTTTGGTCATCAAAACATATCGGGTATTTCTAATCATTCTAGCATCATGAAATTGCACATGCTGGTAGAGTTTGGAACACAAATAAAGGGAAGATTCCAAAAATCCAAACTTTCTCTCTTTCAATTCCGAAAATAAGGGGTAGACATTGTAGGGTAGATTTGCATCTATTATATATGAAATGACTCTAGGGTGCTAAAATTTGGCATAACGTTAGAGTTTGGGGTACTAATAAAGGAAAAATCGAAAAACTCAGACTTTTTCTCTTTCAACCCTAGAATGAAGGTGTAGGGTAAATTTTTATCATTTTTAAATATGTAATGACCTAGGATGATAATATTTGTCAATTTTGTAGAGTTTAGAGCAGGAGTGTCCAACCTATTGGCTTACACTTGTCGGTGGCGCATTTGAAGAAAAAACAAAAGCCTCGGGCCACATATAAAATACACTAATTGTATTGCTATTTCTAACTAAAAAAAGCTAGGTAAAAATGTAGAATCATGTAATCTACCAAGACAAAGAAGCAATAATGTCATAGCACAATAATATTTGAGTTCTTTTCCTTCAGAATATTGTTTTTAAATCATTTATTTTATCAAAAGTTTTAATTACTTAAATAATAAATATTTTGTAAAATATAAATATAAGATTAAGGATAGTTTTTAAATATTCGAAACTTCATTATGTTTTTACCTGAAAGCTGAGCATATAGCTTTGTTTTAGTGAATTTTCTTCTTGAAAATAGCTTGACGCACCTATATATAAATTGAATTTGACAGATTTCAAGTTACAGATAGAAATAGATTTAAATTTTCTTAGAAAATCATAAGAGAGTCTCATCTATTAGATCTGATGGAATGAAATATTTTTAATTAGATGTCAGAAGGGTTGTTTTTCACTCCCTTGGGAATCGGGCCCGAGTGCCAGTAACAGCAATTTGGGTACACTGTGAGGTGAGAACCCCTCTGACATATGTAAACGCGTTAAATATTTTACTCAAAGATTTAAATCTTAATATCTAAAATTTCGCGATCTAGTGATCTTATGATTTTCTAAGTATATATAAATTCATATTTCCAAAAATTGAAAAAGTATTGTGAAGCCAGGAGTATTTATTTCTGGTTAGATAATTTTTATAAATTTTTATAAAATGACATTATTAAATTTTTCTTTCAGTTCAATCTCTGATTGTAGTTCCATACGTTCAATCAGAAAGTTTGCACGTAAAATATTTATATCTAATAAAAAATGGAGTCAAAATATGTATTTTTCCAATTGAAATACAAACATTTTTGCTCCAGAACAAATTTCTTCTTCTATTCTTGAGTTATCGTTTGTATTGAAATCCATTTTCCTTGTTTCAAACATTAGAAAACATATAAAAACATATAATAATTACATACTATGTAACAATTTTTCAATTCGTTGGAATTTTAATGAGCTGCGCTCCCCGTAAATGTTTTCGAATATATAAAATATACTTATTATTATTATTATTATTTCTTATTATTAATATTATAACACCAGAGTTTCTACATGTTGAAACTGGTCTAACAAGACCGAGGAGTGAACCGTGATTTGAATTAGGTGTACACCGTCTTTGGAATTATGTGGAATTATTTTGGAATTCATTAGATAATTCCCCTTCATCTATTGTCTTCTACTTGGATATGAAAGTGGAAGTGGAAGTAGGTGTACACGATATTAGTTCTCGGTTCACCCCTCGAACACGACCAACCATCGACTAATTTCTAATACTCTTAGCAAAATATATTTATGCATTAAAAAAATAATTATATACGTTTTTGGATGATGATTTAGTGAAATACATATTGATATATTATATTTCAAATCATGATGTGATTTATATAAAAAATTTGTTACATTAAACTTATACTAACTTTGAAATCTCATTACATTTAGTAATTTCAGGCTTAGGTACTTAAAAAAAATCATTATTTATGAATTTTAATTAATTTTCTTTTTTTTACTAAGCATTTATATAATTAATGATTATATAGATTATAAAAATATTTCCTGAATGAAAAAGAAAAGAAAAACTAGTCTTGATAATGCGATATCTAATAGATAGTATTTATTCGGCTTCACATATTTTGAATATAATTTTATCATTTTCAATGAAAAGAAGAAATAGTAAACATTTCTTTTTATGAATTTATCTCTTATTGAAAGTATAATAGAATATTACGGATTGGCCCGTCTGGAATCATACGATCCAATGATCATTTCTTTCTTTCCAGCGGAGAGACGCGCGCCAAGGACCGTACCGGCTTCCACTGGAGCAGCAGACCGCCCGGGAACAACTCTTGAGGTAAGGGAATCTCCATTATTTTAGAATTTTTTAATATTAACCTAAATAAATATTTATTTTCTTATTAGCAATTTCAAATCTATCGCAATATATAATATACATTTTCTAAGCAGCTAAGTCGTTTTTATTTTAGAAACCATGTTTTTTTTATTATTTATTTAAATTATTTTTAACATAAGCTTTACCAAAAATTAATAGTTCTTTGGACAATGTTTTTATTGAAGTTTTTTATTCAAGTAGGTTAAATAGGCCGTCTCTCTCGAGACTTTTTTCAAGCACTCAATTGGTTAGAGCATCAACTTATTTTATTGTATCAATCTTAAAAGAAAAAAAATTCTACTATGTCTCAATTATTTTTATGCTGTTATTCCCCAACCAATGTTGCTCTAACCAATTGAGTGCTTGCAAAAGTCTCGAGAGAGACGAAACGTTGTACAAAAATTGAATAAGAGCTTCAATAAAAAACATTGTCCAATGAACTGTGAATTTTTAATATACTAATTATAATGGACATTAATCAACATAATAAGCTTTAATGATATAAATTGTAATATAACAACATTAGGGTGGCCCAAAAAATCAAAGCCTTTTTTTTACGCATACCCTCTTAATTTTTTGTGTTTGTTGTAAATGAAATTTCGTGTACGCCTGACCACTGAAACCTGTGCCGACTTGGAGCGAAACATGTCAGTACTTGCAGACTAAAGCCGTATTCAGACTACGACGACACGTGTTAAGACGTTAGCTGATGTTTTCGTGTCGGTTGTTAACACGTCAGCGTCAGGGGTGATGTGCACACTACGCTGACGTGTTAACTCGTCAGTTGTTCTTTGGTTGCTGGCAGACAGGAATACATCGTTGCGGAATAGATAGGAGACTTTTGATGGTTAATCCCGAGGAGTGGGAACTTCTCAGATTAAATTAGGTGTACACCATATTTGGAATTATTTGGAATTACTTTGGAATTCATTAGATAATCTATTGTCATATATTGTCTTCTCTACTTGAAAATGAAAGTGGAAGTGGAAGTGGGGCAAGCACAATTTTAGGTCGCGTTTCACCCTTCGGCTAATCCAAATTAATAAAAAATTAAATTTGGAATTTGAATGATAATGACTGCTTTATTAAATTTGATCCATATATACAAAAATAAAAATAAATCTAACTAATAATGATCATTATTAGATACCTACATAATTATTAAATTCATTTACTTAAATATATTATTTGAATTCTTAAATTTGATACTTGATATTATTAATTATGAAAACTAAAAATTCATAGATCATTAATATCTTTTAATTTGAATATTATTATAAATATGAATTTTGTTCATCCAAACGATGATGAGGTATCTAGAGTTACAAGTTGAGATCAGATGAAGGATAGTTCAATATAGAATGGTTATTCCTCAAGTATTTGATTAGACTCAATCGCTATTTTTGGTTTAAAGTCGATTCCTCTATGTCTTCAGAAATGGTGAATTCGAAGTAAAACTGAAACTGCCAAAACTGGTCGAGAATGTTTACTCTCAAGTACTAGATGAGAATCAATCGCTATTTTTGGATTAAAGTCGATTCCTCTATGTCTTCAGCAATGGTTACCAATAAAAACCGAAACGTCAAAAATCCAATATAGAATGGTTATTCCCTCGGCATTTGATGAGAATCAATCGCTATTTTTGGTTTAAAGTCGATTCCTCTATGTCTTCAGCAATGGTCACCAATAAAACCGAAACGTCGCTATTTTTGGTTTAAAGTCGATTCCTCTATGTCTTCAGCAATGGTCACCAATAAAAACCGAAACGTCAAAAATCCAATATAGAATGGTTATTCCTCAAGTATTTGATGAGAATCAATCGCCATTTTTGGTTTAAAGTCGATTCCTCTATGTCTTCAGCAATGGTCACCAATAAAAAAACCGAAACGTCAAAAATCCAATATAGAATGGTTATTCCTCAAGTATTTGATGAGAATCAATCGCTATTTTTATTTAAAGTCGATTCTCTATGCCTTCAGAAATGGCTTCAACAATAAAACCGAAACGTCAAAAATCCAATATAGAATGGTTATTCCTCAAGTATTTGATGAGAATCAATCGCTATTTTTGGTTTAAAGTCGATTCCTCTATGTCTTCTGCAAAAGGTAAGGATAAGAAAACAACGCAGTTGCTATGGTTACTTATAAAATTTCCTCCCAAATTTTTAGCATTTCACAGAGAGAAGCCTATCCATTCTTATTTAAGCAAGGCTAAATGAGCTATATTAAAAAGGCCCTTCAAATGAATAAATTTTAAAGAATTTAAAAATTAAAAAGTAATTTCTCTTACTCTAGAGTAAAGTACTTTAAAATATAATTTTACTAAAAACTTATTTATCTTTTTGTTGTCCCCATGTACTTAATTAGGATATTAAATTTCATCAAAATTGGTTAAGTCATTTTCAAGATATTTAGAAAAACTAAAAAGTACTGAACAGTACTAATGTTTGTGGGTCGATATGTACCAAAACTAATCAGCGCTTCATTTTGTTAAACTAATGGTAGGTTTTCAATTTCATTTCAATCGGTGCAACGGTGTGGAAAAAATCGTGGGCCAAAAAACGATAACATACATACATACATCCATACATACATCCATACATACATCCATACACATACATCCATACGCACGCACTAAATGAAAAACGTTTTGGCCTCTCGACGAGACCATGTAATTTTTGGCAAAACCGTCACGTGCTAACTAACCTAATTGAATACTACAATTTGTGACTTTAATTGAGTCCATGTTCCGTAGTCTTTACCTGAGGACCCTTTGAAGCCACGCTTGCCCCGAGAGCGATTACAATACTTTACCATGCTTTGCATTGATAAAGTAAAAAGAAAAGAAAACTAGTCTTGATAATGCGATATCTAATAGATAGTATTTATTCGGCTTCACATATTTTGAATATAATTTTATCATTTTCAATGAAAAGAAGAAATAGTAAACATTTCTTTTTTTATGAATTTATCTCTTATTGAAAGTATAATAGAAGAAGGCGGATTGGCCCGTCTGGAATCATACGATCCAATGATCATTTCTTTCTTTCCAGCGGAGAGACGCGCGCCAAGGACCGTACCGGCTTCCACTGGAGCAGCAGACCGCCCGGGAACAACTCTTGAGGTAAGGGAATCTCCATTATTTTAGAATTTTTTAATATTAACCTAAATAAATATTTATTTTCTTATTAGCAATTTCAAATCTATCGCAATATATAATATACATTTTCTAAGCAGCTAAGTCGTTTTTATTTAAGAAACCATGTTTTTTTTATTATTTATTTAAATTATTTTTAACATAAGCTTTAATAGATTAAAAATTCACAGTTCTTTGGACAATGTTTTTTAATGAAGCTCTTATTCAATTTTTGTACAACGTTTCGTCTCTCTCGAGACTCTCTCAAGCACTCAATTTGTTAGAGCATCAACTTATTTTATTGTATCAATCTAAAAGAAAAATTTACTATGTCTCAATTATTTTTATTGTTATTCAACCAATGTTGTTTCAATCAATTGAGTGCTTGAAAAAGTCTCGAGAGAGACGAAACGTTGCAAACAAAGGAGCTTCAATAAAAATATTGTCCAATGAACTGTGAATTTTTAATATACTAATTATAATGGACATTAATCAACATAATATTTTTAATGATATAAATCTGTAATATAACAACATTAGGGTGGCCCAAAAATCAAAGCCTTTTTTTTACGCATACCCTCTTTAATTTTTTGTGTTTGTTGTAAATGAAATTTCGTGTACGCCTGACCACTGAAACCTGTGCCGACTTGGAGCGAAACATGTCAGTACTTGCAGACTAAAGCCGTATTCAGACTACGCCACGCTGACGACACGTGTTAAGACGTTAGCTGATGTTTTCGTCGGCTCGTGTTAACACGTCAGCGTCAGGGATGTGCACACTACGCTGACGTGTTAACTCGTCAGTTGTTCTTTGGTTGCTTATACAGACAGGAATACATCGTTGCGGAATAGATAGGAGACTTTTGGATGGTTAATCCGGAGGGGTGAACCGCGATTGGAATTAGGTGTACACCGTATTTGGAATTATTTGGAATTACTTTGGAATTCATTAGATAATCTATTGTCATATATTGTCTTCTACTTGGAAATGAAAGTGGAAGTGGAAGTGGGTGTACACAATTTTAGGTCGCGTTTCACCCCTCGGCTAATCCAAATTAATAAAAAATTAAATTTGGAATTTGAATGATAATGACTGCTTTATTAAATTTGATCCCCTATACAAAAAATAAAAAATAATCTAACTAATAATAGATCATTATTAGATACCTACATAATTATTAAATTCATTTACTTTTAAATATATTATTTGAATTCTAAATTTGATACTTGATATTATTAATTATGAAAACTAAAATTCATAGATCATTAATATCTTTTAAAATGAATATTATTATAAATATGAAATTTTGTTCTTCCAAACGATGTGATGAGGTATCTAGAGTTATAAGTTGAGATCAGATGAAGGATATAAGTTTTTGACAGAAGGAATTTTTTAGAAATAAAAAATTGTTCTTAACTTGGTTGTTGATTTAATTGTAACAGAAAAAGAAACGTTTCAGCGAACATGCTTCGCCATCCTCAGTCTGGAAACATGATTGAGAAACACATCTGATCTCAACTTGTGACTCTATATACCTGTTTCCAATCTTACACCACCCCTTTTCAACCCGCATTTTACAAGATCACTAACAAACTATTGCCGCCAGTTCAATAAAAACATAATTTGTAAAAACTTAATAATTTCAAAGAAACAAATTTTTTGCTATTAAAATTAAATGAAACAGTAAATTAATAAATATGCTTGGTGTGTATTTTAAATATTGATTAAATAAAGCATCGTTTGGAAGAATTTTAATAATTGAGTCCTTTTCAGTACTTTTGCTTACAATGAAATTTATGTCATTCAAAAAATTAGGGTGACCGAATTTTGCTATCAGTCAGGGTATTTACTTAAATAAATAAATTACAAAAATATTTTCTAGCCAAAGAGATGTTTCAGGATTCACCTTTATAAATTTTATTTTTGCTTTTTAAAAAACGTAAAATGGAAATAAAGAGAGAGGTACGAACACCTGTTTCCAATCTTACATCACCCCTTTTCAACCCGCATTTTACAAGATCACTAACAAACTATTGCCGCCAGTTCAATAAAAACATAATTTGTAAAAACTTAATAATTTCAAAGAAACAAATTTTTTGCTATTAAAATTTAAATGAAACACTAAATTTATAAATATTTTATATGTATTTGAAATATTGATTAAATAAATCAAACGATCTATCCTTGCAATAAATAAGTAAATAAATGTATGTTCCCTGATATTTCCATGAGTCCTCCAATCTCCTCTCACATTCACTGCGTTTTTATTTATATAAACCTTTTCGGATTGATCATATAAAATTGGGAAATTTTTGACATGCTCAATGAGCTCTTGTTCGATGTTCATCATGGCTGACTGCCTGACGAGTTCTGGGAATTTATATTTAGAGCTGACGCGTCAGCGAGCGAGTTGCGTCACGACTCGTCACAACACGTCACGTCAGCCTAATGTGCACACTCCTAATTAAAATAATTGATTATTTTTTTGCACTCGTCAGCTGACGAGTTAACACGGGTCGTTAGCGTAGTGTGAATGCGGCTTAAGACGAACGCGATGTGCTTGTAATCGCTTGCTATTTTGTTAGTAAAATCATTATTTCCAATTAGTCAACACTTAAAATCCAGGTCGTATACGATATGGTGACTGCGTGCTTCTCGAACAAAAACTTATAGAGAAGTGCTTATTTTTGCTTGCCAATTTCAGATGTATTAATTGGTGTTACAAAATTGAAATTCAGTCAAGTGACTACAAGCCCTGATAGTCCACTTTTCAAAAAGTTCCGAGATAACTGTAAAAGTGTCAATCCTGATTAAATATGTACACTGTACAGTGTTATAGAGAAAAGCTTACATCGTGCCTGACTGTTTTCGAAATTGACAATTTGCTTAAATTTAACCGAAATGAACTGATCAAAGAAATAGTCAGAAATGACTATCGAGAGTTGATAGAGCTTTCTGTTACATTTTTAGGCGGAGACACAGAGAAAAAATTTAAATTCGACCTCCAGGTGCCATGCACCATGCTGGATGGATGGCGTTGCGTACATAAGAACATCAGAAGATTTATTCTGACTGTAAAAAGGAAACTTTGAAAAGAAAATGTAAAGAATAATATTTTCTAAATATTAAATGTATGTATCATTTGGTCATAGTCGTGTTTTATTTACCAAATAAACATTGAGTTCTAGAATCCTTCCATATTTACTCAGTACACATTTTCATGTCTTAGGTTTGGCACAAGTTATCCTTATCCAATTGCAATAATATTTATTATTTTAGTTTTTGAGGTCAAACAGAAAAAATAGAGGGTATGCGTATCTGATTTCCCGAAAAAATCGTCCCTTACCAACATATTATTAAATGTAATTTGTCTTTGCTTTTTTCAGTGAAGATTCCGACACACGCCGAGGATCTTTCCCATAGCAGAGCTTCGAGCAGAGAAGACGCCTTTAGGTAGGCAATTCCTCGACTTCTCTTTTTCCACTCTCTCCTTATGTTATAAAGGCGGCCTTGCACATTGGCTCTGTGGACGACTACCCCCTTGGCCTGCCTAGTCTTGGATTCTCTTGAAATTCTGCCCTTACAAAAAATCCATAACCAAATAATATTTTAAATACTTAGTATAAAGTCTCAGGAGTTATCGACCTCAAATTTGCATTGGACACCTTGTGGATGAGGCCACAAAATCTAATAAACTCACATCCTATGTAGAGCTTTTGATTTATTTTTAAACTACCATCATTATAATTAGACACAGGTTTTGCATTCCAATTTCATATTGTTGATGATCTAGATCTAGAAAAATAATTTCTATTAATATTTATATTTATTAAAAAAATGGAGTCAAAATATGCCACAATTGAGATTATTTTTTTTCGAAATCTTGATATATTTTTTCACATTAAAAATTGAAAATCTCTTCTTTTATTCTTCGAAAACCTTTAGGATGATTTTCCAAACTCTTCTTATTTTAGAAAAAAAAATATATCAGATTGTATCAAATATGTTTTCCAGTAAGTACATAAATATTTTAATGTTTCAAGGAAGTTTATAATTTTATGTCGGGCCGCATTCATTGCAGTGCTGTGCCGAGGGTTGGACCGCCCTGGCTTAGAGGATTAATAAAGGTGAAAATGAATCACAAAAACTTTACTACTCTTATCTTCTTAAAATGAAGAGGTGAAATTAGTAGGGTAAATTAACCCCCTCAAAATAAACATAAATAAAAATTAAAGCTACATTTTACAAAAAGATGAGAAATCCTACCCAAAACAAGTCTGAAAAAACAGGCCAAGTTCGAAAAAATAATAAAATCTACTAGAGTGCCCCCAAGTTAAATTCACCATGAATAATTAAGTTGAGAAAATAGTATTTTCAATTTTTTTCTCGCTTTTCGGCCTTTCTAGCCATAAGCCAATTTATGAAACTAATTATTTCATTTTTTAAATTTGTCTCTACCTCCCCGGGGTCAGTTTTTATCCGGATGCCTCGAGTCGGATTCGAATCCGGGTCCACTTCTGTTTTTTCACAAAGTCTTGGGTGGGATTATTTTTTTTGAATAATTTATACAACTCGGGAAGCACTGAATCCAATTCACTTTAACTCAAGAATTGAAGCTCGTAACAGATAGTTCCGGAGTGAAAATGTTTGTATTTGCAATTTTTCCGCTCTAAAGTGTTTTCGAAAAAAAAATCAGTTTTTTCGACCCACCTTATTGTTCATGTCTAATTTATACTTCATTAAATACGAATTAACTAAATTGGGAACATCTTTTTGAATAACTCTGTAATTGTTTTCTATTTCCACTAAGAATATATTATTTCGCATACTTTTAAACAAAAAAAAACCCATAAAAATTTAATTAACACCGTCTATGAAGAGATAAAATAGAAGATGAAGATTTATTCCATAGCAAAATATAAAAGCATTTTCTTCATTAAGTTTTGAAATAGAATATGCAAATAATATTAATCGATATAATATAATTAAATTAAAGGGGAACAACATATTGGCAGTAAATTGGAAGCAAGTGTTTAATCTCGGTGCTAATAGTTCCCTGAGGAACTCGATGCTCTAGAAACCGACCTTATTTTATCCCCAAGGGTGCTTTCAAATTATGAATTTTGTTGTATGGAAATAGATAACCTATTTTTTTTTTTTTTGAATTTTAAAAGCGAGATGAAAAAAATGAAAATATGATTTTTTTGCCAATGGTGGAAATAAAATCACCATTTTAATCACTTTTTCTTTGTTCATTTGATAATTAATCTGAATATTTCAAATGGGAGAAAAGAGTTTAAGTACCATAGACTTCATTGATTCAACTTCAAAACGCAACTTATTTTATTCTTTTCAACAAACTGTTGACATTTTTTCCCTTGGATTGTTGAAGAACACAGTAATGAAAAAGAAAGATATAGAAAATGTCCTAGAGTGAGAGAGAGAAAGAGAGAACCGCTTTCTCAACCAGATATGTGCGTAAATATGTGCGCGTAGAAAATTCTTTCTCCAGACTCTGAGGGAAAAGTCTTTCGTTTTTTCATAATGAAAAATCACTGATGTTGTGACGTATAATACACACATATATATATAATAATAATCTATTTATATATAAATTTTTGTTTGACATTAATGGACTTCGACACCGTTGGAAAGTTGACATATATATGTATTTTTTCATTGAGAACATAATGCGCGAGTATTATTTTGTTATTTTTTAGAGGCTGGTCCAGGAGGGTGCAAAAACGACCCAGGCTTTGGATGATCTTGCCCAAATTTTTCACAGCTAATCTTTAGAATCATATAAGAAAAGTGTGAATTGGATTTTTCAAAATTTGACCCCTAACTACCTAAAAACTATTTATAATTTGAAAGTTTATATTGGGAAAATAAGGACAAGTTTTTATGTGTGACTTTTTTATTTATCCACCAACGTTTCGTCGACTTTGCCGACTTCTTCAGGGCTTCAAATAGTCATGTCACACATTCGTTTAAATTTTCTTCTTACCTTCGTTACCATTGAAGGCCATCAGAATACAATTTTCAAAAGATATTTGGCACATTCACAAAAAATACAATTTTTTTCTCTTTTTAATAACAACCTTATCAATACAGAACATAACAGTAGTCACTTCTTACAAAAAATAGAATAAAAAAAAAAAAAAATCTTCCCAATATAAACTTTCAAATTATAAATTAAATTATGGACGGAAATGATAATAACTAAAAACTATTCATTTATCAGCGGACCTGTCGATTTTCAAAGTCTGTCAAGTTCAAACGATATTACAAATTTGAATAAAATTTGGTATAGGTACTCAAAGTTGGTACCTAACTTAAACTATTGACTAGGAGGGGGCGAAATTCTGCTGGTCTCCCTCTTTGAAAAATAACAAAATCATACTTAGTCAGTAGGTTAAGTTAGGCACCGAGTATGAGTACCTATAACAAATTTCATTCAAATTTATAATATCGTTTGAACTTGACAGACTTTGAAAATCCACAATTTCGCTGATAAATGAGTTTTAAGTATAGTTTGTTGTCGATTTTTTTAAAAATTTAATTCACACTGCCAAGTTCAAACGATTTTATCAATTTGAATGAAATTTGGTATACCTAGCTTTGGTATTATCAAGGCGGGCTTCTCAGCTAGTAATATATATATATATATTCAAAGATTTTAACTTCAAAATCAGTCTTTTTAATTTGAAATACTCTATATGTTATTTCTCAAATGTTCAAGTACTCAATTTGATGTAGGTAAATTCATTTTGTTGTATTAGTAAGGTATAGTTCAACAATTAAATGCTAATTGAGAGCATATTGACCTTTATATATAAACCTGACTGGAGTATAAGCAAACAATGGGAAAGGGGTGAGGGGGGAATTGAACTTTGCATTATTATTATTTCGGGATTTTAGTTTTTTGAAAAAAATTTTAACAAAAGACTTGTGCTGGAATTATAATTTTTTAAATCGTTATAAATAAATTAAAAATTCATAATTCCAGCAGAAGACACACTCTTTTATTGTCTCGTTCAATTTCTAAAAATTTTGCTACTCTCGGCAAAAAGAAACTTTCAATTTAAAAGACTAATTGATAAGTCACTTTTGCTATTTATGTGTGGATTTCAATATTACCTATATACTACATATTTTAAGATTTCTAAAGATTCAATTGCACTTATTAAATTTGGACCGGATTTTTATTTTATTAATTTACCAGAGTCATCTGGAACTGAGTGGTTATTTACTCACAGATGTTCAGCTAGAGAATTTTTTTTCTGGTTTTTTTAAAATCGCGAAAATATTCAGTTTCTCGAATTTTTAAATTTCTCTCGGTTTTCCCCTTGTACCTTATCATTTTAAAATATAAACTCCTTCCTTCTCGAAATAAGATAGTTAATTTACCTTTTTTTTTCTCGGAACTCATTTCTTTTTCCAGTGTCACAGAGGTCCCAAATATTGTGTCAAGTCCTAATGTTTTGCCTAAACAACATCTGAAAATAAAACTAAAAAATATACTCCAACCATAACTAAAATTTTTTAAAATATACCCTCAAATCTGTGCTAAAAAAGATATAATAATTTGTTTTTTGAAGTTCAATTAAAGGTATGACGTCAGTGGTCTATTTGAACTCTTTCCACATCTGAATAGTCAGTATTATCACAATATTAATGTTCTAATAGTATTAATTAATATAATGGTATTAATTAATGATTGAAGTGAATTGTAATACTAGATAGTAAATGAACTTTGCTCAAAGTTTACACTTCTATCCTAATCCTAGAATAGAAACACACGCTATTATCTTCAATAAGAAAATTAGTTTCCCATACTACTAGTCAAGTAATTTTTAAATTTATAAATATAATTATGTTAAAATTAAATTATGTTTAAAAAATATCCTAGATTTGTATTCAATGACGATGTATGATGTATGTATGCAGGCGCTTTACGGATTAATTGAACAATTTTCATGATTCAAAAAATAATTATGACGAGTTTTTTTGCGCCTTTCAAAAGCTCCCCAGATGCTAATTTTTTTCAGATTTTCTGCATTTTCAACAGGAATTTTTGAAGCTAGAAAGCCAAAAATTTAAACAATTCAATATGAAGAAAACAGGAATAGAAAAAAAAATTAAAATCGGCTAAAATCTTCCGCTCGCACATCGAACTTTAAACTTGTGAAAAATTGCGAAAATCCCTATATTTTTAATTTTTTTTATTAGTTAAAATTTTTAAAATAAACACACTAGTGTTTTATGGCTTAAATAACCTAAATAAATTAAATTCTGATCAATAATATACTGTTGCGCGAACGTAAAAGTATATTATTGATTAGAATTTAATTTATTTAGGTTATTTAAACCATAAAACAAGCATAAAACACCAGAGTATGTTTATTTTAAAATTTTAACTAATAAAAAAATTATTTTTGCAATTTTTCCTAAATTTCAAGTTCGATGCGCGAGCGGAAGATGTTAACCGATTTTAATTTTTTATGCCGTTTTTCTTCTTATTACAATAGGCAACTTTTCCGCACTAAAGTGTTTTCGAAAAAAAATTCAGTTTTTTTTGATCCACCCTAATGGGTATCCCAATGAAATTACCAAAAAGATTTAATAATAATATTATTCATGAAAATAAAAATGTTAGGTATTGTAATTTAAAATGCACGTTTTTGACCCAATTTCCCCAAAATCTAGCAAATTTTTAAAATATGGTAACACCGTCATCGGCGGCGGTATGTTATGTTTGGAAGCTATAAAAGTAGCATAATGTTGATTTTGACGAAAAATTAAATATCTTATATTTTAGTGCTAGAGGGTACCTCAAAAATATATAAGTGCTCGAAGGTTTCTTGGTTTGCAAAAGGTTGAGAAACACTGTTCTATAGTAAAGCGCTGACGCTAGCCACTCATTTAAAAGCCCCACATTGTTTTTGTTAAATTTATTAAAATTAGAAAATTTAAATTACTATTTTAAAGCCCACGAATGTTCAGGGTCAAAAAATTAAGATGCCTTTTGGACAACAAGATGCTCGCCGAAGGCGGGCTTCGCAGGTGATTTTTATAATATTACAATCAACACAATCCTCAACAAGATTCAACTAATATAAGTTAAATTAGTTGAACCTTGTTGAGGATTGTGTGCTGATTGTAATATATACTATATATATTTGTCTAGATTAATTTGCCACAACGCTGACGTAATGCTGCCGAGAGAGCGCGCCATCGGTATATTTGCGGCAAATTTGAAATATAATCGTAATATGGACTCAAATTTCGAAATGAAAGACTCTAATTGATTTTAAATTAAGAAACATTAAATATATTGATAATTATTACCCCCCCCCCCTTCACCACTCAAAAATTAAATATTCAATTCGCTTTTCTTTGCGCACAGAAAAAGAAATCAATCACATCTTATTTGATTTATATATCAATTGTTTATTTTTTAATAATTTGCCACTTTTTTATAATTTTTTAAAAATCTAAATTTTGTTATTCTTAGTTTTTGATTTTTACAAAATTAAACGACTTAAGACACGCATGCCCATATGAGTTTCTCATGGCAATACTGGAGCAGGATGTCATACAAATAACACCTGATCTATTTTATATACTTTAAATTATTATACTTTAAATATTTGGAGCCTTATATCGATTATCGATCCCAAATTTAAAAAAAAATGATATAATATAATTCTCCCTCTCACACAATTCCACTTATTTAAATAAATCTATTTCCACACAAAAATATCACAATGCTGTAGATTATAGAAAAAAATACTCCCAGATTTATATCTAGATTCTCATTTCTGTAGCTGTGTCAGAACGAAAATGAGGCGAAACTTTTAAGAGACCATGTATTTTTGGGAGTTTACAGGTATACATTTGGAGTGTGTTTTTTTAAGAGGAATAAAATTTTTGGACCGAGACGCTGCCCGCCAGGGCACCAGCCCGGAGGGCCGAGCTTCGAGAGCGTGCCGAAGGCACGCACGAAAAGCTCTTTATAAAATAGTTGAATAAAGATGTAATTGTTCTGCCGTGTTAATTGTGTTTATTTGTGATTGGCATAGTTTTATGAACTACATATTGCTTACGAGGAGGTTAACCTTAAAAATTACTTGAAAAAGTCGAAAAATAAATAACGAAACGTTGCAACTTTTAACTTAACATCTAATTATTTCAAAGTTCAAGTTCCAAGAACGAAACATATAAAATCAACTGGTGTGTTCACCACACCACTTTCACATTTTCATTTATTTAAAGACATCGCGACACTACTAATTTACACCCCCTTCCTTTATTTCGATTTTTTTTCTCAAAAACGGCTCTAACGATTTTTTTTTAAATTTGTATATTTATCAAGTGTCATGAGTTTTTCTTTCTTTTCTCTTTTATTTTACTACTATTATTCATTGAATTATTTACATAAGAAAGGACAAAAAAGTACAAGAATGTAAAATTACAAATTTTTAATTAAGCTTCAAATTATATCTTAAATTACCTAACAATTTATATCTGAATGTTGTAATATTTTTGTATTTAATGTTTTGATGACCAAATGTTCTAACGAACAAGGTCAATTTTAATAAAAAAAAGTGTCATGAGTTAATTGTTGTGTTAAATTTTTAATCCGATTGAATTAAAAGAAGGGGTTGTAAATTAGGAGTATCGTAAAATAAATATTTTAATCGTTTATATCTCGTCTTCGGAAAGTCGCAGAGCCTTGAAATTTGAACCTTAAGCTATTTAGAGGCTATAAGAAGTATAACTAGATTTTGGCTAAAATAGAAAAACAGGAAGTTGATGTTTACGTACGTAAGAATTTACCCCACCGTTTCGCAACCATAAGTCTCAGAGATACGAAATTCGAAACTTTTTGTTGAAATTGGAAGACCGGAAGTGGACATTTACATGAAAGATTTTTCGTATAAATGTCTACTTCCGGTCTTCCGATTTCTAACAAAAGCTTGATGTACTCCTTCTAGCCTCCTATATCAAGATTAAGTTTCGAATTTCGTATCTCTGAGATTTATGATTGCGAAACGCAGGGAGGGGTACATACATACGTACATACGCACTGACCAATGGATTTTGGACCGCTTTTTGGCCTCTGGGGACCACAATTTCCCGTTTTATGTCTTAAATCCGGTTTCCAACTATTAAGGGCAACGATTCCTTCCACCTAGAAGTGACAAAATGAAATTAACTTTTTCATCTCTGAGATACAAGCTCTCAAAGAGTCAGGACCCAGACTGGCCATCGCAATACTCTCCCATTATAGTATTCTATAGAATATAAATGTGAAAGTAAAAATTATATAATAATACGGGAAAAAATCTTACAAGAAAATTTTTCTAACAGTGGACGAGCCATTATCTGGGGCTAGTTTGGGTCTTTTTATTGGAAGAAGTGAAAATAGCTTCTGGACCCTCAATGAAAGATAAATTTACTTAAAAGAGATTTTTCAACAAAGGAAATATTACTAAATTTTGCTGAATTGCTTACAGATCCCCTTTAATTTAATTATTTCCAGAAAGGTATTATGTCGGGTAGAGAGAACGAAAAGTTCGTCCCTCATTTGAGACAAATCTTTCTCATCTCTCATATTAATTTAGAATTCTCTAATTAAATTTTAACAAATCGTATTCCAAGTGACAGTTGTTTTATTATATCATTTGAGAGCGGATTAATTTGACCCCCAAATACTAAAGGTATGTTTTTGTCTCAAAAATATAAAACAAACCCTCCAATCGAGAACAAAACCACAAATGGCCAATTTCCGAATTAAATGTTTTTATTATGCGTCTATTGAAAAAATCAAATTATTGAATAAATGAATTCCATCCTTCAACTCGTATTCTATAATTTTTCATCTGACAAATTTCCGTCAATTAGACCTTTTAACATTTCACGTTTTTTTTAATTGTTTTTTTTTTCTTAATATTTTTTTTATATTGCCCGGTGAAATAATATTGAATCAATTTAATTAAAAAAAAAAAATTAACGATTTGAAGCACTATGCTTAAATTTATAATTGATAACTGGAGACTGTACACTGTTTATTGGTTAATTTGGACTGATTTGTAATCCCTTCATGGAAAGTTTAATCAAATTGCTCGCCTCGCATATTTTAATTAGCCTATATCCTGTTTTTGACTGAGACGAATCATGATGGGCGATTGGCGAATTAAATTCGCTTTATTAAATTTAGGTTAATCCTATTTTTTTGCCCAACAACCCTTCGGAGAGATTGAAAATTGAATATCGTCTTCGCTTGAGCTGAATACAAAAAAAATCGTTGGTAAACTTTATCCAAAGCCATTTGAATATTAATATGTTTATTCCTTTATTATTAATCAGATATCACTTGCTATTTGCAGTCCACGTTGACTTAAATTCAGAAATAACGAATGATTATCATCTAATAGTTGAGGAATAACAATTCTACATAGAATTTTTGACGTTTCGATTATTAGTGGTAACCATTGCTGAAAACATGGAGGAATCGAGTTAAAATCAAAAATAGGCATCGATTATAATCTAATACTTGAGGAATAACAATTCTATATTGAATTTTTGGCGTTTCGATATTAAATGTCATCAAAATTGGTTAAGTGATTTTCAAGATATTTAGGAAAAACTAAAAAAGTACTGGAATAAAGTACTAATGTTTGTGGATCAATATGTACCAAAAAATAACCAGCGCTTCATTTTGTTAAAGTAATGGTAGGTTTTCAATTTCATTTCAATCAGTACAACGGCGTGGAAAAAATCATGGACTGAAAAAACGAAAACATACATCCGCACAGACTGAATTAAAAAATCGCACTTTTTAGCCTCTCGACGATACCACATGTAAGTTTTGGCAAAACCGTCACGTGCTAAAATTCAACCTAATTGAATACTACATTTTGTGACTTTAATTGAGTTCATGGGTTCCGTAGTCTTTACCTGAGGACCCTTTGAAATCGCGCTGATTACAATACTTTCTCCATGCTTCACATTGGATAAAGTAAAAAGAAAGAAAATATTAAAAATAAATAAATATTTTTACAATTTCAATTAATAATTTCCATAAAGGATTGCAAAATTATTTTAACTTTTAATTAAAATGAAATTTTTAAAAATAAATCAAAGAGAGTGTTATCATAAAAGGAAACAAAGAGATTATCCTCTGCGTGATGCAAATAAACATACACATATATTTTATATTCATATGAAATCTCAATCATAGTGGTAAAGAGAGGGCGATATAATGCTTTCCCTCTCTCTTCTAACTTTATTAGCAAATAAACTGTAAACACGAGTAATAATTAAAAGCAGCCATCTATTTTTGTTTCTTAATAATATAAATAAATAAATACAATTTGGTCAAGAAGTCAAACATTAGATAGTATCAGTATTCAATTGCTCTAGAATTGCCCGTTTTGCTTATTTCCAATAACACATATTCAATAGATTTTAAATGATAAAAATTTGGGATTATTTCAAACGAGTCGAGACACGCATGGACAAGTTGATACGTGTTGGCGGATTAGTTAGCAAAAAAAATGTTTTCTCGAATATTTCGAATTTATTCATTTTCTCTGATGAAAAATATCAATTAAGAAAAAAAATATGGATTCCTATTTAAGATACAAATTATTTTCATTTGGTGAAAATGGTTTTAGTTATACCTAATGAGCTGAAAATTGGTACCCAACTATGTATTTTCACATTACAATGCACCGAATTTTTATCTTATACCTGAGAACGTTTCCTGAAAATTCAAAATGCAAATCTTGAATGAAATTAGTTAATGAGCTGAAAATTGGTACCCAACTAAATATGTTACAATGCACAACATTTTAGCTTTTTACATTAAAAAACTTTCCTGAGAGTACAAACTACCAATCTTGAAAGGTTTTAGTTAATGAGCTAAAAATTGGTCCTCAAATAAGTATTTTTCACATTACAATTCACCAAATTTTAATCTTATACTTGAAAACATTTTCTGAAAGAATAAAATGCCAATCATGAATTATTTTAGTTAATGAGCTGAAAATTGATACGCAACTATGTTATGATGCACCAAATTTTAGCTATATATCTGAAAATCTTTCCCGAGAATATAATTGTCAATATAGAATGGTTTTATTTAATAAGCTGAAACTTTGTACGCAATTATGTATTTTTGCATTTTAATGCACTAAATTTTAGCTTTATATCTGAAAACGTTTCCTGTGAGTATAAATTGCCAATCTTCCCGAGTAGCACAATGTTTCAAACCATATAGCAACTATATAGTGCCTATGTGCTTATATAGATTCTCGAAATCTATATAGGCGCTATGTAGTTACTATATAATTTGAAACATTGTGTTACTAGGGTTAAATAATTTTATCTAATGAAACTCGATTCGAATCTATGTATTTTCACATTACACTGTACTAAATTTTAGCTTTATACCTGAAAACATTTCGCGAAAATATATACATTTTTTGCATGACTGTAATATTTTTCTTGGTTATTTTTAATATTTTTTATATTTGATTGAACAGTAAAAAAATATATGATTATAAAATGGCCGGATGAAATAAATTCGCTAATAAAAAAATGTCTTTCATCTGTTTATGATATCATCATTCTGTAAAAAGTTAATCAAAATCGGTGTTTTTTAATAGGGTAAAAACGCTGGGCCGGGTTCTGGCAAACCCGCTGAACCTGATGCCTTGCGCCAGCCCTGCATATATACCTACAGCAAATATAAATATGTATATATACAATTGATTTGTTTGAGACTATTGTTTCGAAGGTTTGGCCCTCCTCATTAGTCTTTATAATCATAAATATGTTATCTATTATATCTCATGGAGTCAGTCACCAATTGGATATTGAAAATTTGTTTTCATAGCAAGCGAGCCATTCAAGCTTTGTTTATTTCCATCAAGCAGAGGAAAACCTCTTTGTTTCTCTTTATGATTCAACAACTATGCTACTCTAGGAAAAACAAAATCTCTTCAATTAAAAGACAGTGTTCTCTACTTGATTGATAATAAATATATACTCATAATAATATTTAAATTGAAAATTTATTTTTGCCGAGAGTAGTATAATTTTTATAAATTAAAGAAGACATTAAAACAGTAGAGTGTGTCTTCTGGTGGAAAAATAAATTTTTTAATTTATATATAACGAAACTATAGCCTCGTTATAAATAAATTAAAAATAAAAAAAAATTCCAGCAGAAGACACACTGTACAACTCTACTGTTTTAATGTCTCGTTTAATTAATAATATTTATAATAATTTAAATAATTTTATTTCTTAGAGACTATATAGCTTCAAATGCCTGGGTTTCATCTTTTGGATTTTTTATAAATAAATATTTTTTTTTTTTTTTTTTTTTTTTTTTATCTAAAACATAATATATGAAGCCTAAATTAAATGAATATTCTATGTAAGTAAGTAAGATAATTTTGAAAATGTGAAAAAAAACTTAGACTTTTTTTCAGAATATTACAATATGAAAAACGCTCTTTTTCAGAAATGGTAAAAAACCGTAAGTCAAAGGGTTCTTCCAGTAAGCTAATTCGAATCAAAAACCTCCTCAGATATCTCAAACTGTTAAATAATAAGTTGGATCATGCGGTTTTTGTTATATAGGTTTTTAATTTCAAATTCGAACTTTTCCATATCAAATTCAGGATTTTAAAAATCAAAATCAGACTTTTTCAAATAAAATTCAGAATTTATTAATAAAACGTTGAAAAAACAGGAAAAAGTTATATTTAAGAAAAAGTTTTAATTTAATTTAACTCTCAGGAAACATTTTCATGTAAAAAGCTAAAATTTGGAGCATTGTAAGATATTTGCGAACCAATTTTCAAATCATTAGCTAAAACTATTCTAAAATGACAATTTATATTCTCAGGAAAGATTTTCAGGTAAAAAGCTAAAATTTGGTGCATTGTAAGATATTTGTGTACCAATTTTCAGCTCATTAACTAAAACCTTTCAAGATTAGCATTTTCTAAACTCAAGAAACGTTTTCAGGTAAAAAGCTAAAATTTGGAACATTCTAAGATATTTGCGTACCAATTTTCAGCTCATCAACTAAAACCTTTAAAGATTAGGATTTTGTACGCTCAGGAAACGTTTTCAGGTAAAAAGCTATAATTTAATGTGTAAAATATGGGGAGTCGGGTTAGCCCAGCCGGCTAACGCTCTGGGCCTGTTTCGACATAGATCGATTATGACGATGTTGGAGCGGAGAGCCGGGGTTCGATCCTGGCTGGCAAATAAAAATTTCTACCGGCTAAAAACTTGGCTCCCTCACTAACCCTACTAACACTTTACTTATGTGATGTCTAAATGGGCTTTGTTCCCGGTGACAATAAATAAATTTAAAAAAAAAAATATGTAAAATATGAATGGTTTTATAGAAATTCTGAATTTGATATGAAAAAGTCTGATTTTGATTTTTAAAATCATAAATTTCATATAGAAATGTCCGAATTTGAAGTTAAAAACATATATCTTTCATTTAGAAATTCATAAAAATTCCTTAAACATATAAGTTGAATATTATACTTTATTTCGCTGGAATTTACTGTTTTTGTATAAACTTGACAACATATAGACAGACAGACTAATAATAATAAAAAATTGGGTAAAATTGCGTGGTAAGTTTCACAAAAAATGAAATAAAACAAAAATGAGTTTAGAATTCGATATATTTCGGGTTGTCAGCCCATCATTTTTCCAACTTATATTCAGTTTTCTCTGACTCCTGATGGGCTGACAACCCGAAATATATCGAACTCCAAACTCATTTTTGGTTTATTTCATTTTTTTGTGAAACCCACCTCGCAATTTTACCCAATTTTTATTATTATATCAAAATGTTTCATCTAGAACCAACACCTATCTCCTTAAAAGTTATAGACAGACTAATGTTTTTTTTAAGCTTTCGGAGATGATAAAACCCGAATTTTAGATGAAAGCATGTACTCAATTATAGAGACTATTCTATACTTAAAATTAGAATTCCAAAAATGAATTTCTTAATGATTTTATCGGAATTTAAAGAATCTATAAAGTCAAATTATTTCCAATACTTCTTAACTATAACTACTTATTTTATATAAGTGAACGTGAAATACTCATATTTTTTTAGTCATTACTATATAGAAAGAGTGAGCTATAGAATTGCTTAATTTCTGTTATGGATTTATTGGAGTTTACAATCAATAGCTTTATAGAACAATTGATAATCGTTTGAATGATCACTCAGCCATGTCAAGTTGAAACGAATAATATAGTACTATCTAGCTATTCTCTGCATAGTCTCAGGAGAGATAATATGAATTCATAAACCAACATAATACACTTGCATATGCAGTATATAGAATAGAGTGAACGTTCCGACGAATAATATTTAGGTATTTTTATTAGTTACAATTTTTTTAACACGTTGACTGCCATGTGCATATACAAGTATACACTCAAGTTGAGTCCTGTATGCGCGTGTATAATTTCGTATACACGAACAATAAGTTGTTTCTGGCCCTGTGTATGCTACTAGAGCACGCTTAGGATAGGTTTCTTATGGCGGAATGGTTGGCGTGGCGTGGAGTTACGTCTAGCCACTTAGCCAAAAAAATTTTGAAAAAATATTTGAAATACAAGGTTTTTATGTGAAAAAGTTTATTATTAAAATAATACAAGCATTCTGGTAATATCAAGAACTAAAATTAAAAAGCTTATGTTTTAGTAACATACAAAATATATAAAATTCAAATAAAAAATGTATTCTATTTCTTGAATGTAATATTATGGGTAGAAAAAAAACATTCAAGCAATGGCTCATCTGTGTATGCTTGACATCCCGAAGAAACTTGCTTCGTTTTTCGTATTGCGTATGTGCAACCATGGGCTTCTTTGTTCTTTTGATAACAGATCCTGCAACGACCTTTTTTTCCTGCAGGACTATATGCATGTTGGTTATTCACTGGAGTCGCTTCGATATTTTCCTTGCCAACATTCAAAAGCTGCATGCACAGATTTTCTTTGAAATTCGTGATACTTTTGTACTATACATTTGTACTCATACCTTCGCTCGAAGACGTATCCAGCTATTATTGTCATTCTCCGGACATTCATACACTGGATCAGCGTCTGAATCGTGTACAGATTCCTCTTCGTCGTCATTCATGACGATGTATCTCTCAATAAGTGCCTGCAGATAGGCCTCTTTACGTTCGTAAGACATTTTATAAACTTCCACAAACGCGATTATGCCTCTACGTAATTTAAATGGTGACTGAGCTCAGTGATAAACTTATTCGTAATGTTATTTAGTGTATGCAGGTTGAGACCTGAAAGCTGTGTATTCCAGGGAATACACATGGCGCAGAAATACATGATAACAACTCTACGCCGCGTGTATCGCTGAGTCACACGGGGGTGGAAGAGGATAAAATAACAAAAAAATGCAATTTTACATTATAATAGTACAAAATACATCATTCTTTGGAAAATTAATTTTAAAAATTAGTGTGGCCTGAGGAACCTTTCCCAAAAATACCCGCGCCAGTCAACGTGTTAATGTAGGAATTTTAGAAAGCTATGTAATTTTAATTCTGGGATTATTTATTAAATCTATCTATTTTTATATACGCTCAATATTACATCAAAGATATACGAGTAACTTTTTTAGAATGAGAGGTAATATAAATTTTGATAAACTATTCATAAACGTATTTGCTGCTTGCTATATTTTACTTTTTTACTAAAAAAATATTTCATACCTGTTTTAACCTGTAACGAGAGTATAATTCTTTTTCATGAGTTTTTATTTTGCAATTTTTTTAACATATTTCAACTCTTTATAATAGACTTTGCATGCAATTTTATTATTAGTATTAAAATAGTTAGCTTGTGTTAAAAAGAAGTAGACGCTATTGATAAAACTCGTTCTATATTTGATTATTAGAAAATTCTTTATTTCGTGTCTGAGCTTGTTTCAATGTCTCCAATGGATATGGACTTGTCTCGACATGTATCCGGAATGGTTATAAAAGCGCCCAAGATTATATTTCGCAGCCTGTTATTTCTATACCAGGGTGAGACATTCTACTCCCAATTACATTTCAGAGAATTTATTATTTTTAAAATTTTTAAAGTATTTTCAATGAAATAAGGGAATTATTTTTTCGAAATTTCGATAAGTAGATTCTTTTCATTTGCTTTTAAGGAAAGAAAACGGAAATTTGTTCTGCTAGACATGACGGACGCGAAGATCATGCTGAGGCAACCCTCCACACCAAGATAGAAAAAAATTCCAGAAACAAAACCCGTCAATGAAAAAATAAATCAGAAAGACCATTAAAATGATGGCCGAGCATTCTGATCTCACCCTGAAACATCACTGGAAAACAACAGATCATCAATCTAAACACAAAGTAAATTTAGCAAGAGATTTTCCAAAAGTACACAGGGTGAGTTTTTCGAAGTTTGTATTTATAAAATGATTATAAAACAGGGCTGTCCAACTCGCGGCCCAGCACTGCAATGAATGCGGCCCGACATAATATCATTAATTTCCTTAAAACATTGAGATTTATTTGTATGTTCTTACTGGAAATTGTATCTGATACAATTTGGCCGGATGATTTTTTTTTCTCTAAAATAAGAATTCTGAAAATAAACTGAAATGTTTTCGAGAAATAAAAATGATAATTTTAAATTTTGAATCAGGAATTGAATTTCAAGATTTTCTGAAAAATAATATTTTGGTCTATTTATAAATTTTTTACCTGCAAACTTTCTGATAGAAAATATGGAAATGCAATCAGATACTGATCTGCAGAAAAAATTAATAATGTCTCTTTATTAGAATTTTATAAAAATTATCTACCCAGAAACAAATATTACAGGCTTCATAATATTCATGAGAATCATGAGGTATGTAAGTTTTTTACATTTACGAGAAGATATTTTCAAGAATGAAATTAGAAGCTCACTAAGAGGTAAAAAATAATCAAGTTCTTATTTTTAAATACCAATCTTCATCTCATATTTAAATTTTCTAAAATATTTATTATTTCAGTAATTATAAAACTTCTACAATAAAACCTCGTATATTGAAGATTTATATTTTTAAGGTTATTAATTATTTAGTCAAAATGTCTGATAGTGATTATATGGTTGGGTAGTGTTTATTTTTAACCAATAATAATAATTAGTCATAACAATTATAAACATTTATTTGATTTTGTAAATTTGTGATAGAAATTATTACAATTAGATGATTATTTGTTATTTTATTTATTAAATATTTATTTAAAAGCTTTGTCCTCTAAAATTTTTATTTTTAATTAATGACGAAAATTTAAGTGAAAATCACTTGACGCACACGCTAGTGTTTTGAAAACAATCTCAAACCAATTGGGCATGTCTTGAATACGTTTTTATTTTTTAAGAATTATTTTCCTTCCTAATATATAATCAAGTAACGGGATTCTTTTCGCATTGAAATGCATTTATTTCATTTCGAGTCGAGCACCCAACGGGTCAAGTTCTTAATATTTGTGTTTTATGGGTGTCGCGTTTTGTGTATTTCTTTTGACAACTGCTTTTTTGAGAATTGTTCAAACATTCATGATAGACAAGGTAAAACATTTAAATACAATTTTTAAAATCTTTTGGATATTTTAATGATTACAAAAATAAAAATCACCTCATATATACATAATACGATATATTCTTTGTTATGGTGGATATCATTATTCTACAGTATTAACTATCTTTTTGATTAACAAATATTAATTGTATATTTTATCAGCATCCCGAAAATTTTATTTTTCTTCAAATATAACCCGAGTAAGCCAAAGTTGGACACCCCTGTTATAAAAGAATGTCTTTAATTTCGCTTCAATTTCATACATATTCAAAATATTATTCTTTTCATTTTCTTTCTCATAGTATTTTGAAAATCCCTTTCAAAAGCGGATTGTATCCAATGGGCTAAGTTTATTGTTTTTATTCTTATGGAAAGCCTTTTCTTAATAAATAATTCCAGAGGATGGAAGGTGAATTCCCATTTGAGGGAGAAAAAATATCTGAGATCGATCGAGTAATAAATATGTTATCTTCAATTTTCTTTTTAAATAATCTTTATTCTATTTTCATTTAATTTATACATAATTTTTAATCACTTATTATATATTACATATTTAATATTATGTAAGTTATTTTTTTTATATTAAAAGGTTAAAAAATAATGTTGCATCATTCGTATCCATAGTAAATTAGTAACAGAAATAGTAGGGAATAGGATAAAATTAAAAACACAGAGATTTTATTAAATGGGCCAGACGTTTCGTCAATTTATTTTGAATTTCTCAGTGGCTCATTTTATCACTCTTTGTCAAAAAACAATTTCACTATAAGACAAAACTTAATTAATCTTTCTTTAACATATTCTTGGCTCAAATAAATCAACAATCATGGAAGGGACTTTTCTTTAACAATTAAAACAAAATTTGTCGTCGCTTTTATTCAGATATAACATGTGTAAATTAAAAATTATATATCAATAAAGAAAAGTCACTTCAAGATGGTTGATTAATTTGAGACAAGAATATGCTAAAGAAAGAATAATGATGTTTTGTCTTATAGTGAAATTGTTTTTTGACAAAGACTGATAAAATGCTCTGAGGAAGTAAAAATAAATTGACGAAACGTCTGGCCCATTTAATAAAAACTCTGGGTTTTTAATTTTATCCGAATCCCTACTAGTATTTATGTTACCGTTAAAAAATAATTTTATAATGTTTCTGGTAAGAATTAGGAGGCCTCGGGGAACTTTTGGAGGTGTCATCAAAATGATATAACACAAATTTTTAATTAGTATTTTCATATATCAGCGGTATTTTTTTGGTGGACAATTTGTACAATTTTGTTTCGCCGAAAACCGACATCATCAGCACATATTATAAATAAAGTAAAAAGGCACAAAACAATCAATTCCGAAAAATAACACTCCCACTCAATGGGATCAAAAAAATTACAATTTATTTATTTATTTTATTCACATAATGATGCTCTGAGGCGTCTCGCCTCTTAGGGCAGAAAATACAGATGAAACATTTGGATTACAACTGGTATCTTTTTGAACAAGATACTTTATTACACGTGCTTATGGTGGGGTACATTACTTCACGTTAGATAGTAAATATAAATTACATGCATATAAGAAATTTGCAATCAAAACAAGCTACCTTAATTGAGATTCAAAACTCAATAAACCACAACATAGATAATGGCCATTTCACAACAGTTAAAAAATAATTAAAAATACATGAATTATCAAAAGAAGTCATTAAATTTTTATCGTGGACCGCAATTTAAACTTCCCTCTAACAAAGCACGATGTGCAGCTCTCCGACATTTGCAAATAGAGCTCGAGTAAATAAATAGAGAGAAGACTATTTGAGCGAAACCCATCAAATCAGAGCCATCAGAAAGGGACCAAATGGAGCAGAGACCTAAAGGTGAATTTCTCTTTGTTCCAAACAGTTTTCAAACATTTGAAAGAGATAAACTACATCAAATTCCGTACTTGGTCAGCGTTTGTCCGATTTATTTCCATAGGGGAGAACTGGAACAGAAAAAAAATAAACTCGCAAACAATTCTTATTGATTGTTCTTGTTTCCCGAATAGATTGTTTATTTTACGGATATTAAATTATTGACCTCTCTTGATAGCCTCACTTCTTGAGGATGCTTTCTTTGGTCTGAACGAAAATAAAATATTTTTCTAGGTAAAAAAGATTAGACAAATGAAGAAATTGGAGAAATAAATTTACTAATTTAACTGTTATTTGTGATTTCCATAATACCCTGATCCTTGATGTAACTCAACTGATTTTATGAAGTAACTCAACTGCTTTTATGAATCACTTTTTTTGTACAAAGTTAAATTTGACACTAACCGAACAAACGCATTCGCCAATTCGTTTATCCCTATAACATCTAGAGACTGAAACTCTCTTCCTCCGACCGTCTTCCCAGCAACGTAGTATAACATTCAATCTTTCAAGACCCACATTCACAGACATCTTCGACTCCCACCCAATCCCTAAATCTCTTCTTATTTCCACGATACAAGAGTCCACCGAGGACTACAGAGGTTGTACTTTTTTGGTGCAACTTGTTCTTATATCATTATAAAAAAAAGTTGCCTTCAGGACGCTACCGTGGTATCTCATACTTTAAGCCGTTCACAGATGAAGTTTTCAAAAAGTCCTGTTTTGAGTTTGTGTATATATGTTAGTATTTTAATAATTTTTACAATTTTACAACAATCCTATATTCCCGGCGCAAGCTACTCACTTATCGAACAATTCTTTTAACGAGGTATAGTTGTCAGAACAGAACTCGGTCGTAAAGTGAGGAGTTCCTGTTTTTAAAAATTTAGACATCTTATAAATATAGGACAATAATGTCGAACAACCTACTAAATTATTTAACAGTTCTTTACCTAAATTGTGATTTAACAAAGGACTTACCATGTGATGAGCTAATAATGGAATTTGCAGCGCATAAATGCAGAAAGGTTGCTTTATAATTTATATAACATAACCTGCTAATTTCTTTTGTAACAATCTCTTACAGTTGCTGTTTGTGTATCGAAGTCATTTTATTGTCCTAATTTTTTTCTATACCGTACACATCATTATAGAAAACAGCTTTTTGACAAAATGTCAATTAGTTTGATTAATTAGGTAGGCACCCAAGTATTGGCCCAGGGCCCTACAAATTCACGAACCGCCCCTGTTTAACCAGCCTCTCTCCCTTTTCCATTATACTAATATTATACACAATATCATGAGATATTACATTATTCTTTAGAGTTGAATTTATAGAAGAAAGAAAATCGTTGATTCCTATTTGTGAATATTTTCATAGGCAGTAGTTCCTACTGGAACTTACAAATTGGACAATATCAAAGGTGAAAACTCTACTAATGTGAACTCATCGTTGTTTTGAATGGGTTATTAATTTTAGCCAATTTCCATATATTAATTAGTCTCGAGGTACGTGTAAGGCCTAGTAACAGACAAGCTCTATGAGGGGAGTGACTGGAGTGGAATCCCCGGGGACCTGTAATAGCGGGCGACTTTTTTCCTAAAATGGTCAAATGATATATTTATATTGGTTACTTGGTATTATATCATATGACCAAATTACATGATTTCAATGTTGCAACTTTGATGAATTTTCTTAAACTAACCTTTTGTTCATGAATTCTTGCTAAATGGCGACATTATTAGTATCATTTTCATTAATACAATACGCTAAACAAAATTTATAATTTCTTATATTCATGTGCATTTTTTTTTACTTTCATAACAATAAATAAAAGGGGGAGGGGGTATAAGATGTTATGCACTGGGCCTCGGTCTGCTTCTCGGTGCCCCTGGTAACAGTTCTTGGCTCCGTGGTCGAAATCGCTTACGATGCCCATCAGATCCGTATTAAGCCAAGTGGGAGCCCATTGCACTTTAGTATACCATATATGGAGCCCCTTTAAGAGAAATTTACGATCGATATTAACAGAAATGAACAACATTTTACTTTGTTATTTTTATATTTGAAAATTTACAAACATAACATTTACTAATCTACAATCTACTTTCTCTAGAATCATAGATTATTCTCGCTAACAATCACAAACAGAAAACAAAGTGAAAATACCAACTAATTACAATCACTTTCAGTCCCGAGAAAAATAACATTAGGGAGATCCTTGAATGAATATAAAGCGAACGAAGTTTCGATCGAACAAGTCGGTTTATTTGGATCGCGCACCTACCGTTTTACATAATATAAAAATTCTTTAATTGATTAAATGTTAACATTAGCTTTTAGCTATTATTTGGAAAGTAAATAAAACAATTCGTCATAGATTAGCTAAGACTAAACTAGTTTGTAATAGCAAGTGGATTTTTTACTGATTGAAAAATTAATCAACAATTCGGCTGCTAGGCCCCCATGGATCGCGCGGCCCTTGGGCTCTAGCTCAGCGAGCTCATGCTATTTTCATATTTTTCTCCATTTATATAAAAAAAAAAAAAGAATTAGAGAAATGAGAGGATTTGAGAAGGGGTATATTATGAGAGAAGTTCGAAAAATGTACACTCTGCCTGAAGTCAAAATCTCAGCTTCATCACCAACGACAAAAAGGTCTGTGCAAAATAAGATCTTTTAAATTAGAGAAAAAGGGATGTCGATGGCTCTGGTCCAAAGGACAAGAAAAATCTTAAAAAAAGATGGAAAGTTGGTTTATAGTGGAAATTTATATTTTTTTTTTTCTTTCTGTTGTGTAACTTTCAAACAGTGAGAATTCAAAAAATTTTACTTAGATTTTAATTCTTTTAGTCAAACTTAGCATGGTATATTATTCATTAGTACTAGCAAAGATATCTATCTTATTTTAATCGAATTGCAAGCTCAATTTAGCCAATTGTTAATAAAAACTTTAAACAATTGGGAAGTGAATGAGAACTGTCAGGTTCACGTAATCGAACAAATGAGATTTGGTTTAAAAATGGATAAAAAAAACAAAAGGGATAAGTCGCGATGAAAATAAAAGACTAGAAAATAAAATGTGTGCAAACGACAGTACAAAGGCATGGTTTTGTAATGGGATTCGGTCATCATAATATGTGCATATTACAAATCGCACCTTGGGAAAAAGACTGCAAGCTCAAAAATTGTAAATTTTTAGTTGTACTGTAAAGTTTTTAAGTTATTTTTTTGGTGAAATAATGAGAGGAGAAAGTACAAACTTCTTTAAGACTCGGTACGCAACGTTTTCAATGTAAAATAACGAATTTTTTTTTTTTTCAAATGAAACATGTCCTATGATTTTTGATTTTTTGGACTGCATCTAGTCGAAGCCCTCTAATAAAATTTGATTCAGAAAATCGTGAATGAAATTCATCTCTCCGTTTTTTCTAAAAGCCCACTATTAAAACAGAAACAAAAATATTTAGCTGTTAGTTTTTGCACTTCGTGTTCTGGGTGCCCACTGATTATGTATATTAATTAGAACATTGGTATAATTTACTAATAGAACTTTCAAATTAAAAATATTTAATTTTTAATTTTCGTGAAAAAGTTCGAATTCCATGTTTCTTCTAATCTTTCAGGTACCTTGAATTCAAAAAAATTGAAGGATTATTAATATATGTGTATATGTGTGTATGTGACTAATTTAATTATTTGCATTGAATCGCTTTAAAAGCTTATATTTTACTTAAATTAGGGAACGAAGAAAAGATTTTTATATTATAGATAAAAGGATCAGCCGGGATCGAGTGGGAGGCGTTTAGATATACTTATATTTTACTTTTTTAGAAAAAATTATTTCCTATGTGTTTTAACCTGTAAAGATAGATTGAAATTATAATTCTTTTTTATGTGTTATTATTTTGCAATTTTTTAACATATTTCAACTCTATATAATAGTCTTTGCATGCAATTTTATTATTAGTATTAAAATAGTTGGCTTGTGTTAAGGAGAAGTAGACGCTTTGATAAAACTCGTAGTATATTTGATTAATAGAAAATTCTTTATTTCGTGTCTGAGCTTTTTCACTGTTCCCAATGGTTATGAACTTGTCTCGACATGTATCCAGGATTGTTATAAAAGCGCCCAAACTTATATTTCGCACCCTTTTCTTTCTATACCAGGGTGAGACATTCTACCCCAATTGCTTTTCAGATAATTTATTATTTTTGTAATTTTTATCTTTAATTGTTTTTAAAATACTTTCAATGAAATAAGGGAATTATTTTTTCGAAATTTCGGTAAGTAAGATTCTTTTCATTTGCTTTTAAGGAAAGAAAAAATTTATCGAATACATTTTTTCATTAAATAATTATATAAGTAAAATAAATTTATTTTTATTAAGTAAATTTTGTAATCAAATAAATAAGAATTAACAGATATTTATTATGGGGTGTTCATTTTAGAAAATCAATTCATAGGAAATTTGTTTTTTTTTAATAAAATTAATAATTTATTTTTTCTAATAAAATTTTCCCTGTAGGCTTGCAAGCTAAGGCCTGCTGGGCGTGTTTAATTTGATCATAATAAAATCTAGAAATCTTTATTAAAAATCCAGACGTTTCAGGAGAAATTCTCCCTCTTTGGAAATTTTAAAATTTTAAAAACCATTTAATTAGTTGCTTTATCATTCCTATCTTAAAACACCTATTTTTTCAAATTTTCAAAATTCCATTAGTAAAAGGACAATTTCTCTTGAAACGTCTGAATTTTTAAGAAAACGTTTCTATATTGTTCCATAAAAAAATGTTTTTATTTATTTATAAAATTTATATTGGTAAATCATTCTATAGATACATGTTGAGATTTTCTAAGACAGGAAGGAAGGGTGGAAGAATGGCTATCCTGAGTAAAATGAATAATGATGACGGGTTATATTATAGCTTGGTGTAATTAAAACTCGATCTCGTGTCTTCTCGGGTCGTGTTAGGTGTTAGGAAGTCTCTCTCCCTCCACATTTAGAAACCACCCGTCCATCATCCATTTTTACCCGACCACCGAGGGACATCGCAATATCCGCTTTTTATCCAAATGATAATCAAAACGGTTTAAAAAAAGTTTTAACTGTTTAGAAATTAGGAATGAATAGAATAGAAAGGTATGTGGTTGGTCTAACGATGTTTAGTAATGTATGTGTCTAGTAGATATAGAGAAAGTACTACTCTAATACCTACTAGGGAAGGGATTTCTTTCTATCTTCCTTTCTTTCTCTTTGGTGTGAGGTGTGTCTCTGTGTTTGATTTTCAGGTTCAAAAGACACATATATTTATTAAACATTAAATAACCAACCACAAGCATGCCTGTATAGTTAGGATCAGTTTATAATACTGATAATCTGCGAATATATCTCCTCCTAGGTGAGGAACTAGATGATATAGGGGATTTTAGAATTGAAAAAAATAATAAATATCTCCGCTTTCGCCAACGATATAATTATAAGTGGGGTTTAGGCTTGTTAATTCTTAATTACAGATTTTCTGATTTACATAAGTATAGGTTACAATGACAATTTGATTACTCAGATATAAGTTTGGCGTACTATACACACATAAACAGGGCCGTGCCTGGGTATATGGCCGCCTGCGTGCCAGTCTGTATGGCCGCCCCCAGGATAACATTAAAAAAAACTACTTTAATTTTTAATGTTTATTATTATACACAGGGCATCAAACCGGGAAAAAAATCAGTTTTTGGTTAACCGAAATCGAGAACGAAAAAAAATATTGGTTTTGTTCCCAAAACCGGTTTCTGAAAAGAAAAACCGGCTAAAAACCGGTTTTATGAGATTTATATGTTTGGATGAAATTTAAGAAAAACGTACGTATTATTTATTGATATTGAAAATAGTAAAGGTTTTTGGTTAATTAACCGGTTTCATAAAATTATTTCGGTTAGGTTACCGGTTAATTAGGGAAATCTTTCAATCTTTCAATTATCGCGATTGAAAGTGAAATTGCTGAATCTTCACGAAGCAATTATTAAATAAAGTACATATTAAAAGTTAATCCTACGGGATTTTTTACTGACAAAATCGTCAATTGCTTCGTGAATATTTAAAGATTCAGCAATTTCACTTTCAATCGCGATAATTGAAAGATTGCTCATACGTTCTTGCGTCATGGAAGTACGTAGGTAATTTTTTATGATTTTCAATTTAGAAAAACTACGTTCTCCAGACGCAACTGATACAGGCATGGTCAATAATAGTTTTAAGCTTGTAGATACATTTGGAAATGAATTTTGTAAATTGTGTTTGTACAAATACTTTAGGAGTTCTTCGGGTTGTTTCCTATCTTTTATAATTATTTTCAATGAAATTAACTCTTCGTATAATTCTGCTCCGTTTATGTCGCACGATTCGCCATCCTTGAATTTATTATGAAAGTCGAAGCAACTTTTTTTTATGTCGTCCTCTCCTATTTCAACAAATTTATATAAAAATCCGAAAGACTGTTCGAAATTGGATAATGTTTCAAATCGGGTAGTAACAGATGAAATGGCTGTATCCAATATTACATAGAAAAAATTAATTTTGAAATTTTCTTTAGCAGTTAACTGAATATCCTCATCTCCTTCATAGTCAAATTGTTTTCGCTTATGGCGTCGACGTAGATTAATTTCAACAGGAAATTCCGGTTGTATTTCAAGTGATTCACATAATTCATCAGCAATTTTCAAATACTTTTCGAAATTTTCATCATTTCTAATACTTTGGAAAAAAATTAAAATATTATTAATAGATTCAGCACATGAAGTAAGATTCCAAGAAACGGTCTGCATCATTTTACTAATAATATTTACTTTTTCTAAGATTTCGTACCATATTACTGTGGAACAAATAAATTTGTACGATTTAATTTTCATTGCCAAACATTTAGCTTCATGTTGACCTATTGGTGTTGAACATTCTTCCGCTAGTTCTATTAGGCTGTCATAAATTTTACCTAATTCATGACGCAGTGGTCTAATCGCCTTAATCCTTGATTCCCACCGGGTTACGCTAACTTGTTTTACTGTTAACGATTTTACATGTTTTTTTAAAATTTGCCATCGAAAAGGTGATCCGGAAAAGTAATTGTATATTGCTGACACATTACTAAAAAAACGACATAATCAGTTTTTATACATTTCTTATTTCTGAGAAACTCTTTTTAGATAGATTAGATTAGAGAAACTGTTTTTACTTCGTATCTTAATGAAAACAAACCGATTGTATTTTTGCCCAGTAAACAACTTGTAACGATTTGGCCGCCTCTTAATTTCGGCCGCCTGCGTGCGGTGCACGCAATGAACGCCCGTCAGGCACGGCCCTGCACATAAATATAAATAAATATACGAGTATATATATTATAATTTTTTGTTTATAGGTATTTAAATTAAGTAATTAATCTCTTTTGGATATACTCTTAAAAAGGTGAAATCCAATTAAAATAAGTTAGAGATGACTATTGATTATGAAGAATATTACACACGATAAATATGTGTAATGTTGGAGAAAAAAATTACGTCATCGACAACTGATTTTTAATTAAAAATAAAAGTGTTGTGGCTATCCATGTACCTTTAACATAGACCTGTCTCATATAAATATATTAAAATTAAATAAAATAGAAATTTATTTATTTGCCTTGGGGATTTTTATAAGATAATTTAAATTATTTTCAAGTCCTTTTTCCCCCGATTTGGGTCGCTATCAATTTCTCGTGGATAGTCATTATCGTAAGGTTTAAAGCGCACTTAGGCGAAATTTTACAGAGATGATCAAAGGCCCTAGAATAGCTCAATCGTTTATTGGAATCAAAAGAAATCTTACTTGTCTATTGTATGCTGCAAACGGTTGAAAATATATACCGAGTAAAAAATAATCACACTAATTTACTTTCATTATTTTTATTTATATATCATTACCATATATTATATTAGTGCAATTATTAAATAAACTTTAATTTAAGCTTTAATATTAAACTTGTTTATTATATTTATTGCTTATTTATTAATTATCAATTGGTAATTTAGTTGAATCATAACGGAGTTGATTTTTCACGTTTTCATATATCAGCTTATTGCGTTTTCTACGATGCAACGATTTTCAAGCAAGGCTTTTCCAAATACACTGGATTGCACATTACCAGTTGTTTCAGGCTAGGAAATTTACGAACTTTTATATATTTTCTGTAAAATTCGAGTTTATCGTTGACTTCAAACATATATTTTAATTCAATACTTGACTGAATGTTTAATAATTCCACTTGGAAATTTTAAGATACTTAATTGTAGAGTAAATAATCCCCAAATGAACTTTTAAAAATTTGTTTAAAAATTGTTCGTGTATGGTAAATAGCGTACAGCGTGTACGACCAATGCTCGAACTTGGCCTGCTCATGCTGTGCGCTATGATAATGAAAATTATTATATTTAGTTAATATTACAAATAAAAATGAAATATTAGATTTTAATTAAAATATCTTTTTTCGCTTATTTTTTTTAATGGCTTATTAAATTAAAAAGGTAATTTCAAATGATATAACAGGATGGCTGTGGTTTATTCTGTAAAGCGATGCCATCCTAATGAACGCTGAGCGTTTAATGATATTTAATTAAGCAACAAATGAATTATCAAAGGCAAATAGAGAGTTCCATTTTAGGGGATGTCTATTAATCATATAGCACATTTTACCCCACCAACCAGAACCATTGAACTGCACTTTTCTTTATATGTGTCTAATTTCTAGGCGCGTAGATAGGAACCTTCCTAACATTTCCTTTGATTCGAGTTCATTGGAATTCCGTGATAAAATATCAATGTTAGGTGTGTGTCACCTTAGGATCTGAACTTTCTTGGAATGACCATATTATCTCAGCAGTAAAAGCTGCAGCATGTAAGCTTGGCTTTCTATTCCGAACCAAACGCTTTTTCACCCCCACTCAACTCCTTATATTATAAAAGGCTCAAATTCGCCCCTTTCTTGAATATTGCTCGCATTTGTGGAGAGGGATGGCCAAGCATTCTCTTAATACCTTAGATGCAATTCAGAGGCGAGCTATCAGACTGATAGGCGATCCTGCATTAACTGACACTCTCGACTCCCTAACCCATCGTAGATCTGACTTCTCTTTTTTATAGATATTGCCATGGCTTTTGTTCTGAAGAAATAAAATCGATAATCAAAGGCTTCATTTGCGCAAAATACACGATTTTCTAAGATTCAATACCCCTACGCGCTTAAACTGGATACTAATCGAACTAACCCATTCGCCAATGACATCTAGAGACTGGAACTCTCTTCCCCCGACCATCTTTCCAGCAACTTATAACCTTCAATCTTTTAAGACCGGCATCCACAGATACCTACGACTTCTACCCAATCCCTAAATCTCTTCTTTTCTTCACGATACAAGGGTCCGCAGCGGACTACAGAGGTTGTACCTTCTTGGTGCAACTTCATCTTGTATCAATATCATTATAAAAAAGGTCATTCCCCGTTAGTACACTTGGTCTAGAACATGTTTTCTACACACTAACAGATCTTCTAGATATTTTCTATACATCTTAAATAAAGTAAGAGCTGAATAAGACATCTTCTAGGGCGAGTTTGCTATCTGGGTTGTCATTAAAATGTTAAGACAATTTTTGTATTCACTTCTAATCTGATGATCCTTTTTTACCCATTCATTTTCTATATTTACTTTTTTATTATTAATAAAAGTAAACCCTATAGTTTACTCAAGTACTCTTTTATTTCAACAAATTCTTCGTATTGGTTTTATTTATATTTCAATTGGCTTCCGTTCCAAATTGATCTTAAATAAAATTGTTCATATATTGGATTATTGCCTGGTGCAGAAAGCCTTGAACTCTTCTTTTGGTATATTTTCTCCCTTTTATTTCCTTCTTTGTGAAAATAGAAGAATATTGACTTCCGGAAATAATTTTTCTTCTTTCTAGTTATATTTTTCTCTGTTTTGATTTTTTTTTAAGATCTAAGAAGGGCACTCATTATTTTATATTCTCTCTTATTTTTTACTATACTTTTTCTATGTACTTATTTACATAGTAACCGATAATTATTGATCTAAAATCTAAAGCGATATGAATCTTAAGGAGAAATCAATGAAGTTCTCTTCTACTTGGTGGAAAAAACATATACTTATACTTAAATATACCTATTATAATTGATTTGTTAGAGAATATAATATCGAAGGTATGCTCTTTAATGAGTTTGGGAGGTGAACAGCGTTCTTGCTAAAAAACGAATTTACCTAAATCCAACATATACCATTAGTCCAAGATCCCGACTTAGGTCGACCTTCATCTATGGAGTTTCGTAATGAAATTACTATTTTGATAATATAATGTATTAATAAACAAAACTTGATAGGGTCGACATCCAATTTACCTGCATAGCTATTTTTAATAAAAAATTAAATTTGTAAATTTTATTACATAAATGTAGTTATCGAGTTTCCGGTTATATATTACAAATCGAGAGTAAAATATGTATATAAAATGCCAAAGTTGGGTCGCAATCTTTTTTCTCTGCATAAGTCCAGGTAGACAGGATATCAACATGTAACTTCGAATCAGTATTTTGTAGTTATAGAGTTTCTTTTATTGTTATATATGAAAATATATATGATTAAAAAGATAAAATAAATAAATAAATAATAATTAAATAAAAATAAATAAATCTAATAAATTAGATAAAATAGCTATGCAGGCAAATTGGATGTGGGCCCTATCAAGTTTTGTTTTTTAATACATTATTTATTATCAAAATATTAATTTCATTAGGAAATTCGATAGGTGACGGTCGACCTAAGTAGGGATCTTGTACTATATATATATATATATATTTAAGTCCATGAAAAACAATATCTCTTTAATATATTGTTAGGATTTCTGCCTGGCTCTTTGTAGATTTGTGGTCACTATAGACGCCCAAAAGAAATGCCATATATTCCCCAATTTGTGTCTATCATGATATAAAAGTGATCTTACCAAGACTACATTTAATTCTCGACGCCAAAAACTACCCATCCAAAATGGGGAAGGGTAAAAAAATGAAAATTCTAGTCTCTTCAATAATTTTTTGGATTTTTAGTTTTCTATCTTTTAAAAACTACTACCCTCTCTCTATACTCCCTTGAAATTCGGCAAAATTATGATAGTTTATAAATAATATAATTTAGTGACTTTCAAATTCCGTAATAAATTTTTTTTCAAAAGTTGTATTTATTGAAACTTGAATAAATTTTACCTGTGAGGGTCGATAATAATACCCATTTATTAATACATAGCTAAAAAGAAAATCCCGAGTATAAATTTTTTATACGTTCCTAATTTTAGATATCAATATGTTTTCTTATTATATATGGTTAAAACTCTTTTGGATTGGTCATTATTACCTTTAAAATAAGTTATAGATACTTTAAGACAGTAGTTCTTAACCTATGGGTCGCGACCCGAAATTGGATCGCTAAGCATATTCTTTGGGCCGCAAAGAGTTAACCAAATATTTTATTACATTTATTTTTAATGTTTAAAAATATATTTTAATTTATTCAATACTAACTAATAAAAGCAAAAATATTAAAAACATGTGCTTTTTCATTAGAATTTTCTTGGATCGAAAACTAACTTTGGTTAGGTTAATTGTTAAAAAACATAAAATTATATGTAAATTAAAACAAAGGTCATCATTGTAAAATTGAAGAAAATTGCTTATGTCGTTTCCTAAAGAGTTTACAAGTCAAATGTGCATTGGACCAGATTAATATTTATAATTATCAATTCAATAAAGTAATACAATACAAATATGTTGTCCATTCACTACTATTAATTAAAGTCCATATTTAAACACATCACAAGGTGAATCACAACGAGCTGATCCATTTAGTCAATTGTTTTTTCAAAGCTCTCTTATTACAAGATAGATTTTTTAATTAAAAAATTTGTTTGAGGGGGTCGCGACATGAACATATTTCTCAAATGGTCGTGACTTAAAAAGGTTAAAAACTACTGCTTTAAGAGATACTTGAGTTAAAATGGTGGCCTGAAATAAAAAAAAAATGTTCATAAAATTAATTTGGAATTTTCTATTTAATATAGGAATGAGTAATATGTAAATTAGAATTTCCTAAAATAAATGTTCAAATTGAAAAAGCAATGTTTAGCATGCAAATGCGCTTTGAGAGTTCTCTATCTCCTTCAAATTACTTAACTTGAGTGAATATCATATCCAATTTATTATACTCATGCATTATTACCGAAATATTTGTCCTGCATACCTTGAGAATAGTGGACAATAGATTTGTTCTGCTGTTTGCTAAGAGAATCATCTACCAGACCAAGAGGATAATTAATTCCCAAATATTAACTCGGACAGAAGTTACTCACCCTGTATTGCTCTGGGACCTTTGAGCCGGCGAATTGTCCCAGGACTAGCAGCTGAGCTTGGAGATCCAAGACCTGGCGCCACCGAGGACTGCGAACAGATATCCACAAAGCTATCGATGCTTGACGAACGGGGAAGACCACTCGAGTTACTGTCCTTTCTGAAAAACACGCATCATTTTAGTTTATTTACTAACTGTAAGGTCCGCCTTCGGCGGCCCCCTTTCTGACCAGAAGGCTCGCCCCCTGGACCCACACCCCGAAACCCACTCAGCACTCCCACCCACCCCACCACCCCAATGTACAGACAAAACCTTAATTTTATATATATGTATATTGATAATTTCATTTAAATGAGTAACCATCATGACCCCTGGACCTCCACTTCTCGAACCCCCCTTCCCGAAACCCACCCAGCACCCCCACCCACACTACCACCCCATTGTACAAACAAAACCTTAATTTTATATATATAGATAATTTCATTTAAATTGGTAAACATGGCAACTGTTTTTGTTGGGGGGACGGATATAGGTACATAGGTAAATAGGTAGGTACATTTGTAGGTACAGAGGAAGGCACAAATGCGCTTTAGTAGTATAGGATAAGTGAACTGTTCACAAAAATGTTTCAATTTTTTTTAGCCATCAGCCAATTTACGATACTATTATTTTAATTTTGTCTTCTATCTAAGGATCAGATTTTTAGCCGGTTGCCGCGAGTCACATTCGAAACCGGGTCCACTTGATTAGCAGGCTTGTACGCTATCCTCTCGGCCAACCCGACCCCCATGTTTCTATTTAATTCAACTCACACAATATATTTTTTTGTAATGTTCCTTTTATTTAAGGGTCAAATCTAGGGCCAAGTTCGATTCGAGCCGGCGTACACTGCCAGACGACCCTTTTCAGGAGGCAAATCGAGCCATTTTGGCTTTCTAACTTCGCACTGGAAACCTCTATTTGGTTGAATTTTTTCCCAACAATACTAGACCATAAGCTTAACTAAATTTCCATTACCAAATTCCATATTTCTATTGCTTATACCGTCCAAGTTAGAAGAAGCTAAAGATTTTTCGTTACTCACTCACTCACTCATTGACTCATCAAAATTCTAGAGTACTTCCGGTGGTCCTAGAATGCTGAAATTTGGCATTTGTTAGAGTTTGGGGTACAATTAAAGGAACATATCGAAAAATCGAAATTTTTCCTTCTTCAGGACATAAATAAATGAAGAGGTGAAATTTATATGCTAAACCAGGAGTCCCAAAACTTTTTAGAGATAGAGGCACATATGAACATTGAAAATAATGAGAGGGCCGGGTATAACATATTATACGGAAATTATATTAATAATATGCTATTATATGGCATTACTATATTGTGTATATTTGTGAATTAATTCTGTAGTAGCCGTGAGTCGGATGGAAAAGTTTTTAAGGCCGGATTTGGTCCGCGGCCCGAAGTTTGGGGACCCCTATATTAAACTAACATTTAGTGAAAATACGGTGACCCTAGAATAAAGAAATACCAATTCGGTGGTTTTACTCTGCCTCAAATATCACCTTTGTGGTGGTTAACGCTGTACGGGTTAACCATGGTTATGTTTTTCATAAATTTTTAATTGTTTAATTACACAATACCTCAACAGTGTAAATGTTATGCTCTTTTAGCTCCAATTAAACATTCTAGAATCACCTTCCGGTACTTATACTTTGTTACGATTTATCTTAACGTTCATATGAGAGTGACGGGCGATGTGTGCATACTTCAGAGCTTCACTCAATTTTCCTTTATCTTTAAAATTTACTTTTGAATCTAAGTCGATTCCTTCACGTCTTCAGCAATGTTACCAATGATAATTAAAACGTCAAAAATGCAATGTAGAATGATTATTCCTCAAGTTTTAGATGAGAATCGATGGCTATTTTTGAATTTAAATCAACGTGAATTTCAATTAGCCAGTGATATCTGATTAATAATACAGGAATAAATATTTTAACTGACTGAATAAAGTCTATTGACAATCCGTTGCAGTTTATTTTCTATGAAACCTACAAACAAAGCTACTCATCTACGAATACTACGAATATATTAAGAATATTATTTAGAAACCATCATTACTATAATACTTACAATTACTAAAAAAACTGTTTCTTCAATATAAGCAAAACTTAACAAAAAATAACCCTGAAAATTTATTAGTTGAGTTTTTAAAAAAGAGATAAAAGAAAAATTGTATCTTTTGTTTATAAATTTTAGATATAGGTATTTTCTATCGTAAAATATCTCACACTCTTCGGATGTGATTTTGAAATTAATCAAAATCGCAAAATTTCGATCATTCCGCTTTCATAAAATAATTTCCTATATAAACTTATGCCCTAGCTTTCTTCTTTAATGTTCTATCACGCTTTAATTAAGTACTTCACAAATTTCTTCCAGCGCTTTAGATTTATTTTCCTCTTTTATCGGTTTTTATGGCTTTCATCTAAATGATAATGATATGTTTCTTTTTAAAAAGAATCTCTCATTTTCTCTGAAATTGGATGTTGGTGTTTTTTGAGATTCTTACTTGTTGTAGATTAAAAAAAATACTAATCGTAATTAACATAAATTAAAGAAACTCGTAATAATTAACTAGACTCGCTTTAGGAAAAGGGCAAGACTTCTCTGTTTCTAGTGTTTCTTCATAATTAGAGATCAAAATCATAGTACATATATCATAGGCGCCAGAGTTTGAATTTTTTAGGGGCTCAAAAAAAACAACTAATAAAATGAATATATTTTTAAATATTATATTAGATATTAGGTAAAATTATTTTTTAATAAATAATAGAATAATAAATTCATTTAAATATTAAAAAAATAAATACATTTTAACAGTTAAAATAGGGAGAAAATATTGATATTTAATAAATGAACAATGGGCCAACGTGGGCCCATTCAAACCATCACCATTGTGCAGAGTGGGGTTGGCTTGTAGTGAAGATGGAAATGGTGTTGGCTAAGGTTGGCTTTCGGATCGGTTTTTTCCCTACATCAAAGAGGGCCAATGTGCGCAACGAAATTTCCCAGTAGCTATTTGGTTTTTTCACTCGTCCATCGATATTGGCCCATCTAGTGGACCACTGGGTGGATGGACCGTGCAAGCCAACTCGTTTAAATGACTACGGTCATCATAAGAGGCCCATGTTGGTTTATATTGTAGAGGGGCATTAAATATTTTTTTAAAGAAAAGACGTCATTACAAAAAACCGTCGACATGGACCACGGCTCAGACCCCCCCCCCCCTCTCCCCCCAAGGGCGGTCCCAGGGGGGTCATGGAGCTCTCCAAATGGTTTCCAAAACAAAAAAGTCTTAATTTTGTAAGATTATATCAAACATAACGTCCCCGGTACATGACCCCCTCCCCCTAAAATGAAAATCTGGGACCGCCCCTGCCCCCACACTTTATTTATTTATTTATTCATTCATAATTCTTACAATTTAACTTTACACAATGCTCTGAGGCAGTTTGCCTCATATGAGCAGTAAAAAATAATAATTAACATAAAACAAAGAGGAGAAAAATAAAAACAAGTGTGTGCGAAAAAGAAAGAAAGAAAGCTCCAGCGAAAGGAAGTTGAGAGAGCCAGCAGGAGGGAAAATATACACCATAAAAGAGAGACGCCAAAAAAGAGACGCTCACTCCCGAGACCCGCCCCCGCGAATACATGCCAAGAGACCACGATTGAAGATAAGTGATGATGAAGATGAACGGGTGAATGAAGGTAATGAATTCTACAGTCGGGCAGCAGTGACAGTGAATGACCTATTCACCACCTCGGACCGGTGACTCGGGATATGAATACTTTAAAGGCCAAAGAGGCGTAAGACCCCCCGGTCCTGGACTTCCGACGCTTATGGATACTTTAATAAAAATTCTTTTTTCATTATGAGTTATTTTAGAACACATTATATGAAAATTGCTATATGGTCGCTCATAAATCAAAAAAACTTTGTGAAACCTACCTAGAATTTTATATTTTTTAAATTTTAAATAATTAAAATTTTTTTAAAAATTTTCTTTACTTTATTCAAAACCACAAGTGTCTAATTGAAAAGTTCTGAATAATTACAATTGTGAATTTATTTTGAACATACAAATTTATATTATTATTTTTTTGAATATATGTAGGTATATGTATACAATTAGAATAAAGATAAGAGCAAATTAATAAGTTGTTGTAGGGAAATAAGGACAAAAGCTTATGCAAATTTTTTTTATTTTATGCCAACGTTTCGTCAAGTTTTTTGACTTCCTCAGGGCTTAAAGATTTAAATAGGAAAATATTTTCAATGTGTTCGATGACTGGCCTCATGTGTTTGCTAAGAATGAATATTTATAAAATGACAAATATGCAAAAAAGTTAATTTGTTTGAGCCCTGAGGAATTCAACAAAGTTGACGAAACGTTGGCATAAAATAAAAAATATTTGCATAAGCTATTGTCCTTATTTCCCTGCAACAACTTATTAATTTAATCGATGGACATAAATAATCAAAATAATAAGAGCAAATCTTGGAAACTATATTATAAATTGAAAAAACTCTTTTTCAAGTTTATAGTGCTATTTTGTAGAGCAAATTCATCTTAGACTACAATAGAAAATATGATAGAAATTTGCCTCAAGGTCAAATAGAGAAGCCATGTGATATAAATCTTAATTAAAATAATTAATTTTTTTTTTATTTGAAAAAATGAAAAGGAATAAACTTGTTTCGAAGGTTTTATTTTTTTTATCGGATTATGCAATAAAGACTTGTATTCATAATGGAAGTGATTATCGAAAATATTAATTAAACATGGAGAACCGGTTGGCTAAGCTTCTTCAATTTTAATCTTAGGCTCAGAAGCGTTGATGATTTGAGATCACATTTCATCCACTCTATCTCGAGGTTCAAATTATATATTAAGCGCTTGGGAATAAAAAAATGCCTCCTCTTTTATTTAAAGTGCAAGGTCGAGAAATAAATACAAATTTACATGGTTGGAAAAATTAAAAAGAAATTAAAATTGGAGAAAAAATTGAAAATAGTTTTAAGACTCCCTAAGTATTCTTTAATAACCAACCTAAAATATACCATATTTTTTTATTTACCTATACAGGATGTTACATAATTGAATGTCAATATAAAAGGGCGTTAACCTGTGCATGATTTTAAGACAAAAAGTTCATATAAACATAGACCCGATTTTGCTTTAATTTTGATATACTTACAGGGGTGATGAAGATTTTTTTTAATATTTCCAAAACTACCTTAGATATTTTTACACAATTGGGTAGCGATAGAGGCACATATTTAGTAAAAAAAATGAATTTTCAGTTTTAACCAGTGGGCTATGATAGTATCATTTTTATATCTAATTATGAAGAAATCATAATTTTTTTAATAAAAGACATCATTACAAAAAAGCAGATGACCCACTTCGTAAATAAAATAATTATTGTTTTTGAAAAAAACAGTGGCGTATAATTTTTTTCCATTTAAAATATTCAGGGTGAAATTAATTAGGACGCCGCTGCGCTGGCTAAAAATGAAAATTCGCTTTTTTTAATTAATAAAGTAAAGGGTGTGTAGTTTCACAGTGAATGAAATAAAACTCAAAGAGGTTTATACAAAGTTTGTTTGAATGTTGATGTTTTTCTTATATTATATTGGTAAGCATGATTTAGATGTTAAAATTGTGATCGCACGTTCAAATATTATTAGTTTTAACCTGTAAACTCCTGATGATGGAAAATAATCCGAAATATATTGAGTTTGTATAAACCTCTTTGAGTTTTATTTCATTCACTGTGAAACTACACACCCTTTACTTTATTAATTAATATCATGTTTCACCTAAAACCTACACCACTTTCTCTAAGTAAAATTCGTTTTTTTCACAAAATATATGATTCTATAGCTAGTTCACACACACACCAAGTTTCATAAAAATATTAATGTTGTTGTTTAAATTTTGTTTGCTTTGGTTATGAAAATAATATTTGATATATTATTTAGTCAAGTAAAAGTAATCTATCCATGTTTAATGAATCTGACCATAAACATAAATGTGAAAAAGGGGCCAAGTTCGGTACCAACGGCTTCGCCGACAAAAGAGTTGAGATCTAAACGGGTACCAAGTTCCATAGCAGCTGATTAAATCAAAGCTATAGGGATGAACAACGATCTTCAATTGATTTAAAAGAAAATATGTTACGTTCTTTGATATTAAATTTATAGCTCTGCAAGTTATAATAGTCAATAAATTACGTTTACCGTGATGATATTTAATACAAGCTTAAAATTTATCTAGTTGTTCTTATTTTATACTACAAACAATTTAGTTGGATATAAAACTTGCCAAGTTATCAAAGAACGTAACCAATTTTCTTTTAAATCAATTGAAGATCGTTGTTCATCCCTATAGCTATGATTTAAGCAACTGCTCTAGAACTTGGTACCCGTTTAGATCTTAACTCTTTTGCCGGCGAAGCCGTCGGGACCGAACTTAACCCATTTTTCACATTTATGTTTTTGGTCAGATATCATTAATTTTTGAAAAGTTTTATCCTTTAATCTATCTAAATAATTACATTTAAACATTTATATTAATAATAATTAAATATTTCTCATAAAATATCTGTTAAAAACTCGGTCGGTTTTTCATAAATTTCACCCCTTCATTTCGGACCCCGAAGAATGGAAAGTTTCGGTTTTTCAATTTCCTCCTTTATAAATGTTCCAAGCTTTACCAGTATGCCAAATTTCAGAATTCTAGCTTGATTGAATTTTCACTATATGTTAATTAAGCCTATAATCAATTTCACCCCTTCATTTTAGGTCCTAAAAAAGGGAAAGTTTCGCTTTTTCGATTTTCCCTTTAATTGTAGCCCAAACTCTACCAGTATACCAAATTTCAGCATTCTAGGATGAGCGGAAGTACTTTAGGTTTTTGATATGCCAGTCAGTCAGTCAGTCAGTGAGTGGGTCAGTGTTAAAAATGACACTTTTCAGAACTTAAAAACTCAAGAACTATATTAGATTTATTAATGAAATTTGGGATTCTAGGTGTTTTAGTGGGCCTTATAAGACATGCGAAATTTCAAGTATGTAAGTCTAATAGTTTTTGAGTTATGGGGGGGGGGGGGGGGGGGTTGAAAGTAGCTTGAAATAGTTCGTGTAAATATACACATGGCCGGTGCGTCGCCCGTTTTTCCGAACTTGGCTGACACACTGCCGTCATCCTGATTATTATGTATGAAAAAAATGATACGCCACTGCTTTTTTTCAAAAATAAAATTTATTTATTAATGGTACTTCATTTTGTAATAAAAAAATATCTCTTGGCTTTTTTTCGTATATATTAAACTGTTTTCCAGTAAAAAAATAAAGAACAACAAATTGAAGGCATTCTATTATGAGGAGAGCTGAGACATAGAGGTGGATGGCATTTTCAAAAAGTTATCTAATTTTTTTGTTTTGTGTTTGTTTTCTTTACTATTTAAATCAGAAATGAGTATTAATTATCTAGTTGTTAAAGAATTATTTCAATGAAAAAAATAAAAGTACTTTAATTGTAAAAATATCAATTGTTGTTCTTTATTTTTTTTTACTGGAAAACAGTTTAAGATACGAAAAAAAGTCAATAGATCTTTTTTATTACAAAATGAAGCACCATTAATAAAATAATTTTTGTTTTTGACAAAAGAAGTGGCATATCATTTTTTCCATACAAAATAATCATAGTGAAGTTAATTAGGACGCCGCTGGCTAAAACTGAAAATTCGTTCTTTTTTTTAACAAATTACATGCTTCTATAGCTAGTTTACACACACACCAAGTTTTATAAAAATATCTAATGTAGTTTCGATATTATTTAAAAAAAATTAAAAAAAAACATTTTTCAAAATAAAAAATCTTTATCACCTTGTATAACAATAAAAAAAATTAAAAAAAAAGATCTATAATATTTCATTATTCGTGTCCATGATTAATAATTAAAGGAATCGTAGGGAGTTGGACAAGACTTTAAATTAAATTAAATACAAGTTTTGATTAAATATGCCATACGTTTCGTTGCTGTTTTGCAACTTCTTCAGTGGCTCATTTATTAAACTTATTTGTCAGGATTTTTTACTACGAGAAAAAACATTTCAAACAGTATTCTTTTTTCTATCACAATTCAACTAACATAAAATATAAACCTTTTAAACAAATTAATTGTTTTTTGTCAAAAAACTAAAAGAATCAAATTGAACAAAGAATTTTTTTTTTTTTATTATTATTATTATTATTATATATTATATATATATATTATATTAAAATAAATAAAAAGATCTATGTTTATATGAACTTTTTGTTTTAAAATCATCCACTGATTAACGCCCTTCAATATTGACATTTAATTATGGAACACCAACACCCTGTATAATCATCTAATTAAACGGCGAAGAATGGAAAAGTAGCTCAAGAATAATAAAAAACACAAATTCGATATAAAATAATTCATTAGAATGTCATTTCCATCCCTATTAAAAGCGACGTTTCACAAAATCTTCCCGCATTCTTCAGTGTTAATGGTCAACGAAGGAATTTCCTTCCTATCTCCTTTAATAGTGATTTTACTTGGCTTGTGCTAGTGTGCTAGAGCCTGCCTACAGCGAAATTTCTTTAAAGTACAGTTGTCTGATTATACTTTTGATCTGCCCTAAATATTAATGTTGTTGTTTAAATTTTGTTTGCTTTGCTTATGAAAATAATATTTGACAAATTATTTAGTCAAGTAAAAGTACTCTTCAATGTTTATGGAGGTTAACACGTTTGGCAAAGAGATCAAAGGTAAATAAACCAACGTGGCCACTATAATTGAGATTATTCGTTATTTTGATCTTCTCTGGCTACATTTGATGAAAGCCCACCAATCAGAAAGAGGCCACCTCCAAATGACTAGACTGCAATTAGAAAGAGACCTGGGGAAAGATCTAATTTCACTTGGATCAAATTAATCTTTATAAAAAATTTCAAATTATAGTCTACTCAAGTAGAACTGAACCTCATCTGACTAGTTTGGGAACCCATTTTTATCTAATTTTATTTATAAAGTAAAATGTAAAATCACATTAATAAAATGGAACTGAGACAGCAAATCGGGAAAACTCGAATGTTTATATGGAAATCTTTACCTTTTCTATTATCTACCTATTTGAAGCTTTTGTAAAAATTGTCCTTTCATACATACATCAATGCTTACATGTTATAAGCTCTGGTGCATTCCATCAACGACTGGACTCGCCTAGCTCATACGCAGCTTTCATTCTTCTGAGCGCAACTTGTTGCCTCAATACAGGCGCACCAACGTCAAATATTAAATTCAGACTATATTTTGAAGATTTTAATTGGTACAGTTATTTATTTATATTTTATAATTCAATATTTTTCTTACATGTGCAAAAAAAAGTTGAATTAGCTAAAAAGCTCTAAATGAAAAAAATAATTCAAATTCAAGTTCGATTTCGGACAAAAGCTACAATATTCAATTATTTTTTCAGTAGTGATTGTCAAAGATAAGTTTTCTCTGTGAACTCCTGAAGATGGGCTCGTACCCCGAAATATATATAGAGTCATGCTAACAAGCTTATTTTTGTGAAACCAACTTAGAATTTTATATTTTTAAATTTTTAAAAATTTTCTTCACTTTATTTAAATATATTTCACTAAGTACCTGCACCACTCCATCTTAACAAAAGAGATAAACGAATTGACTATTGGCTGATAAAATGAATGAAAAATTATTACTTTAAAAATCTAACCATTACATGGGAAGTTCTTGAACTATTGAAGCTAATGGGCTGAAAAGTTATATTCTTGAGATTAACCTTAATCTTTGGTTTAGTATCTTTAGATGTATTTCAATGTTCGTTTAAGAGTTGATCCGAAGAATAATCTCTGAAATCTTAAACGCTGCTTTGGGTGGCGATCGATTACTTAATCTTAATATTATGATTGGTTTGCATGGCAGCCACCAGACTCATAACTAACAAATATAAATTCTGTTAACCTCATAATTTCAAATGCTATTGGTTGATTTTTTCGAAAGCTGGTTGCCAAGTAGGCATTTAACCAATTCTTCCGCTTAGCTAAGCGAAGCTTAAAATATGATTGAAATACGCTTAAATTTAATCTCCGCGATGGTAATCCCAAAAAGTGAAATATTGGGCCTAATCTGCAACAATTTCAACTAGCTAGCTCAAACTATTCACTGCTGAAAAACCAAATCTTATAAATTTGCGGAGAGCGTAATCTAGAGTATAGAAAATGTCTTTACTTTCCCTCCAATTATTTATTTTAAATATTTATAATTTAACCAATTAAAGCTGTGGTCAGATGCTTGTGGGATTCTAGTTTTCTATAAAACTAATTTATGAATAAATCTGTAGTTAGAGTTGAATTTCAGAGCCAAGGGGACAATTTACCTCTCCCAACTGAGCCTCCGGGTGGTGTTACCCCCCGACGAGGGGCTAACACCCCCGCTGCTTTTACTGGTGGTAGCGTTAAGCAGCTTGGCGAGTCTATAAAGCGCCGTGGAGCTTCCAGCAGTAACTCGGTATGCTCTGGAGAGCGAATTCGGAGGCGGCGGCGTCAAACGAAGCATCGCCTCCACATGACCCGGGGGTGGCTCGGGGCTGCTGTGTCGGTGTGCAGTTGTCACCCCCAAGCTGGCGCCCACGCTCCCTCCAAAGGTTGAGGTGCCCCTGGTGCGGGACCCCACTGCACTGTCGCTTACTGTGCCGTCTGCAGAAAAACAAAAACAAACAAACCTAATCAGAATCAGAGACAAACAACCTTTTTTATTTGCGAATCTACGCTTCATTACATCATAAATAAAAGAAGCCACCGACCGTAAGCAATTCTAATACAAAAGGTATTTTCGTCTATTTAATTTCTGAGAAGTCAACTACTTTTACTATTCTTTTATGAAGATGAACTATGAATTAGGCATTATGTTCGGCCACTCTTTAAAAGGAAATCTTAATATAATTTTCTTTTGAAATTTGGAAAACGAAACAATTTCTAGTGTCCGACCGAAACAGGATTTTAAGAAATTTCGAAACCGAAGTCGAACCTTCGCGGTCTGGGTCTCACTTTCGGCCGAAACCGAAACTTATTTAGATTATATTGTATATTGAAATCTAGTATATTTTTTCCACAAATACAGAGAGGTAACTCGTAATAATGAATTGTACAACAGTAATTGAAGTATGTAACAAAAATATTTATTTTTGTTATATTATCAAATTAACATGAACGAAAATATAAACATGTTATTGATTTACTCTTTTAAGTAAACTTTATCAAAAATCAACACTTAATAAACTAAATAAAATTTAAAGTCTAATAACGGTGTGTCTCACTGAAAGAGACCCAGAATAGAAATATTGACTAGCATCTTATTTGTTTATTAAGGTAGAATATTCCTTCAAGTCAAAAGATACAATTTATAGGCACTAGAAACTATTAATCATATAATAAAACTTTTTATATAAATTTTGACTCCTTCTTATTTAATTCTTCGATTAAGCTTCGAAAAAATACTTCTCCTTTAGCTATGGTATTGGATTCCATTAAAGGATCACCTCGAACTTTTTTAAAGTTGGAAATATTTTTTATAATGTCATCCAGTCGAGGCAATGCCTTAATACTATTCAATCCTATAGCTAAAGAAAAAATATTTTTTCTAAGTTTAAACAATTAAATTAAATGACAAGGAGTAAATTTTATATGAATAAATTGGTGACAGTTTAATATAAGTAAGTGAAGCGTTCGCGCGGCGTCTAATCGACCGCACTCGATACATTTAGTTCATAATATCGTTATTTCTTGTCGCATTCATTTCTCATTCCTAGTAGCCTTTCCTTACCCACACTACATTCATTTTCAATTAATGTTCTCTTTGCGAAAAACTCATTTTGCAGAAAACTAGACCTAAGTTGATGATGAATACTTTGATTTCTAATTTTTGATTTCATGGAGCCAACTGATTTTGTTATTTTGATTGTTTTATACTATATAAAGCTAGTTAGAGATTATGAGAAGATTTTGTGTTGCCAAATTTCTTTTGAATCCAAAGAAAATTTGAGTTCCCTATGTTATTTGATTTTATAATTTTGTTTTTATTTGAGTTTAAGTTTTTTCATTTCATTGTGTCTTAACATAATGATAATGTGTCTGAATAGAAAAAATAAATGATTATTAATTAATTGGTCTTTTAAATCTTTGAAATATCCCATAGGTCTTTTAGGTTACGCGCGACTGCTGCCATTACAAATTATCGCGCGCCCACTTGAAGGTTAAATTAAAAATCGCCATTGAGCAGTTGATATATAAAAGGATGGGTATTTGAATTGGTGTAACGACTGGTTAAAAATACAAAAGGTCCCATTAGGTCTCTCTTTATAAGTTGAAAAATATTGGTTATTATTACTAATATTATAAATTTTTGAGAATATATTGAGTTTTCGATCAATAAATAACATAATAGGTACTGTTTATTTCCAAGCTTAGGATCTTTATAACCGACTTTGAAAAAAGGAGGAGGTTATATAAGATCATCTTCAGGGCTTTAAGCTTTTTCAAAGCACTATGGTTTCGATAACTTTTAAGGAGTTCGGTGTTGGTTCTAGGTGAAACATTTTATTATTATACTATGGTTTCGGACTGAAAAACCGATATATCCTGAATAATTCAAGTCTTAGATGAGCAACAATTTTCAAAAATTAATATTGAAGGAGACAATAAAAGAGTGTGTCTTCTGCTGGAATTATAAATTTTATTTATAACGACGTTCTTTTATTGTCTCCTTCAATATAATTATAAAAATTCTGCTACCCTTGACAAAAAACTTTCAATTTAAAAATTAATATTATAATATTTTCAATTTTCTTAATCGCTATTTTAAGAAACGTTTTCTCATAATTTATCCACGGTGTAAAGAGAAAATTATGGTTAATTATAGTTAATTCACATAAATAGAAAAACAAATATTATTTAAAGTTGAGAGTTTGAAACCTTTCAAATAAAAGATGTATTGATTCCATTGAATCCATAACATGATTTTTTATCTTTGTTTACTTTCTTATCTCTTTTTAGATTTTCTTCTATTATGATAGCTGTTTCTCTTTTGATAGAGAACATAAATTTAACATTCGAAGTTGGAAATATTGATTTTAAACTAAAAAATAACACCCTATTTCAATAACCAGACTTAAACTAAGGTAGTACTTAAATTAACCTAAAAATAACTTCTAAGGTAAATTGTATTTAATAAGTGATGACAAGAAGTATAATATTGCGCCTAGCTTTATTTAAATTTAAGTAATCTCTTCTCCTAATAAGTATTATTGGTGAAATACAATCTATCGTAAATGTTGGTTTCGGGTTAATTCAAGTATGGAAATGTAGATTAAAATTTCAATTTTTCCCCCTTAATTCAAATATTGAATTTTATTGTATATATCAGCAATCGGCTAAATTAAATGCAAATTTTATATACATATTGCTTTACTAGTATTTTATTTTTAAATGTAAATTTTTTTTATTTATTTAATGTCACCGGGAACAAAGCCCATTTAGACAGCACATAAGTAGAGTGTTAGTAGGGTTAGTGAGGGAGCCGAGTTTTCAGCCGGTAGAAATTTTTATTTGCCAGCTAGGATCGAACCCCGGACCTCCACCTCAACATCGTCATAATCGATCGATGCTGAAGCAAAGCCAGTGCGTTAGCTAACTGAGCTACCCGACTCCCCAAATTGTAGTTATATTCAAATCAAATCTGTGAAGGTCTAAAGGAAATTGGCTTTAATAAGATATTTAATTATTAATAATTCAGGTGATCATCAAAGATAAACACCATTTTGATGTCCACTCAACTTCTTACCCTATACAATTGTCTCAACCCTTTCTCATTTTTATAGATACTACCATGGCGTTTGTTGAGACGGTATAAAATCATCCCTCCTAAAGCCTAATATCAAATAACAATGAACACAATCCAAATATTCAACAACATGTACGAAGCATAAGTTTGGATGTTCAAATCCCATCGGGCTCACCAGTGGTCAGACTGCTATCCTTGGTGAAGCCATGCGGGAGTGACCTAGTTCTTCAATGTTTTCAGTTCTACATATGAGAACATATGGTATTTGCTAGTCACTCTTTTGAGTTCCATTTCGCCAGTGATATCTATTGAGCGATGCTGGATTTTTAGAATATATAACCGGACAAATAATTAGTAGACATCTCTTAAAATACTATCTTCTTTTAGTCGTTAACTAAATAGGACATTTTTATATGCCTTAGCATCATGTTTTCTATTATTATTAATTTTTTATTTATTTTTATCAAAATAGTTTTAGCCATTTTTGACATATTTTTAAATAACTAAGCAAAAATATACCAACGTTTTTCTACACGATTGCAATACTTCTTTGTACTACGTGTGGTATAGTGAACTAGAAAAGTTGAAAAGTGTCATATAGTTTTAGTTTATTAATACAAACTAGTGCGTTAAGTTTCAACCGTTCTAAGCAAGGACTTAAGGGGGGAAGGATTCAAGGGGTTCAAACCCCCCTATACATGTAACACTCAATATAATATAACATAATAGTATACCTGAACAAATCACTTGCTCACTACCCGAATCCCCCGATAAAAATCTATACCTACCAGTGGCGGTTGGTGACTTTTCAACCAGAAGATGCTGTCCAATAAATTAACCTTCATTTTTAAAATTTATTTTAATCTTCTTTTATTCCAAAACGTGTATTTTCTAATTTAAAATTGATTTTAAAAATTCATTTAGGACCTTCCTTTAAAGGATATTGTTTTGTGTGAATGAGGTAGAGTCAAATTATCAGCCTTCTTAAACTCCCTCGTCTCTGGGGCTAAAATCGATGCATCTTAGACAAAGTAAGAATCATTCTGTTCTATAGAAAAATCTTAAATTCTCCTAACGTTCTATTACTGTAATCAAAATGTGACTTGACTGCACTAATAGTTATTTCCCGATCTTATATATTGAGTGTTCTGCAAAATGAATTAATCCAAAGATTTAAATCGCATATTTGTTATTCCTTTTTGTATTATCATATTTCCTCAGCGAAAACGTTTTATTGGACTAATACTGATACCTACTTATTGTCCATAAGGCATTTTTTAACTGAAAGTTCAATCTAATCATTTATTTCTTTGGAAAATACAAATGTTTTTCACCAAACTTTTCGATTATAAATTATTTGGGTATCAAGTCCAGATAATTGAACGAAAAAATCAAGCTTGAAAATTATTTTTCTTTGCGAATTCCGTATTCAAAATAAAACTTTTTGTATTGAATTAATGATTTGGGAATAGACCAATATTGATCATAAATTTTGAAATAGAAATAGTTGACTTAATTGATTCTTATTATATTTAACAATTATGAAAAAATATAAGTTGAATTTGATATTTTCAAAAGTTCATCTCATTTCAAACCAATCAATTGGAAAGAGAGAGTCACGCACGCACACTGAATGGTTTTTTTACTTGGCGTGGTTTAATTAATAAACCGTGGCTTTAGAATCACTCAAATAACTCTAAAATTATTCTAAGTGGCCTTTTGGAAAATATTCCATTTTTATATCTACTTTGAAAGATTTCTCAGTATTTAAAATTGTTATCACCGTTGAGGAGGGAAATTGTAATTTATGATTTGAGAAAATGATGCGACATAATTGAAATGGAAAGAACTGAACCAAATATTCCACCCGAACCATGTTTGAGTAAAATCCATTATGCAAATTTATTTCAATTTTAGGGTTTATTCGTGGATGCGGGATTTTTGCAAATGGGTTTTGTTCCTTTATAGATGATGGTCTTTCTTTCAAGCTAAGTTTACCCGAAGGGCTGATTTCAACCGCATTGATTGCGTCATATCCGGTTTTACCTGAAGTTTTCCTGAAGCTATCTTTTTCAGTTTTGAATAGCTCTTATTTTTTTTTTTAATTATAATTTTAATTTTTCTCTTTAAAATTAAATATATATTTTAACAAAAATCAGAATGCTAAGACATGCTAAGTTAAGCAAAATATATAAGTTATTCTTCTTTATAGTTCATATATGGTACATCTGTTATTAAACTTTTCCTCTTGTAAGACAGATTGCCAATTTTAACAATACAACTTTTAGGGAGTGTTTTTAACAAGCGTGGTTTGGCTTCTAGTACAACTAGAATATTCAAACTTTTTAGATGATCCAACCAGTTATGTCTGCGTTATTAAATGTCTAATTTTGTATAAAGCTTGATTTTTTTTGTGATTAGTTGTTCTACTAAAAAAATCAAAACATTCGAATTTTCTTTAAATATTATTTTCATAGCAATTATTTTATGATTAATGAAAACAAAAATGTATTTGAGAATTTGAAGAGACAATAAAGAGTGTCTTATGCTGGAAAAATAAAATTTTTAATTTTTATAACGAGACTATAGTTTTCGAGGGCTTTTTTCTCTTCATCAGTCTATTACAATTTCTGTGAATCAATCGCCGGAGCTAAGTGAAGAAGGCAAAGCCCTCGAAATTATAGTCTCGTTATAAATAAATTAAAAATTTATTTTTCAACAGAAGACACACTCTTTTATTGTCTCCTTCAATTTATAAAAAATTCTGCTACTCTCGAAGTAGGTAGGTATAACTTGATTGTAAAAGTGAATAAACTATTATATTTAAATAAATAATCATATACTACTAAAGTATATTTGTGTCTGTTTCTGTATATAAATATATATATATAAGTCCCCAGTATCTGTATGTCCATCCCCATAAAAATACTCTAGAAACTCCAAAATTATAATAGGTAAAAATCTGTAAAAATTCTGAAGGATAGCTACTATTATATGGATAAAGTGTACAGAGTTTCAAATTTTTTGAACCATTGATTTGGCCACAATAAAAAATTGATATTTCAATGCCAAAATCCCGAGGGGTGAACCGCGATTGGAATTAGGTGTACACGTCTTTGGAATTATGTGGAATTTTATGAATTCGTTAGATAATGGCCCTTCATCTATTGTCTTCTACTTGGGAATGAAAGTGGAAGCGGAAGTAGGTGTACTCGTGTTAGGTCACGGTTCACCCCTCGCAAAACCCCATGTTATTTAGATGGGAAACTTGTATCACTGTGGACACAAGTTAAAATTGAGATAGACACTTGAAACTTGGGGAATATTTTTTTGCTGCTCATTTCGAACCATATGAGCCTCTGTTAGCGTAAAAATTCAATAAAAATAAGGACCACTTTACACTACCCCTATAGCTGCTTGTGACAACATAATTCCACAATCCTTCTACCCCGCATACCAAATCTAGATAAAATGATAAAACCCGCAGTTTTATTTCTAATTTAGATAAATAGTATTACCAACCTATGGTTGGAGCAAAATGATTCTTTCTGTTTCGTGAGTACTTTTTGAAGGATTCGCCTTGGGTGGAACCTGAATCTTTAACTACGATATATTGATACATTCGAGTATCAAATAAATTCAATATTTCTCTTGAGTATTTACAGTAGGTATATCTTATATTTATTTAAAGAATAATTAGAAAAGGAATAAATATTATTTTTTGTTTCAAGTTTTAAACTCGAACCTTGTAAAATGCGACGTAAAATCGAAGGAATACTTTTGATAATATCCGGAACAGCTTTCTTAATTTAATAAACGCCAAAGAAAAACATTTTTTTCTTCGATATTTTTCGCAATCTAAAATAATTTCATTTTCAATTTAGTATTGACACTGACAAACAATAGGGTGGTGGTCCATTAAAGATGATGTTGATGAACTTTTGGGAAACAATGCTATTTAGCAAAACTGTTATTTCCATTTTTCCAATCTCTTTTGAAAATTCATTATTTTTCAGAAACACAGAATTGCCTATCGATTTAGATAATTTGGATGTTTTTGTTATTTGTTCCTGATATACTATCTCGTATCCTGCGAAATGAATGATTTCTTTGCTATTAATTGCAATGAGGAATTACCAGTAAAACTTAAAAATAAAATATAATATCATTTAAGTAAATAATAATATATGAGTCAAATAATTTGATTAAATAATTCTAACTGTTCATTCTACAAAACAAAGAAATTATTTTATTACTTTTGAAAAAGGAAAAATGAAATTGAGCACCGGCAGTGAAAAAATTGAAGCTAATTTGATTAATTTTTAACAAAAGTATCAATAAATAATTTCTTTTTATTTCATCTTTGACATTTTTAAAGTGGACACATGTACAATTTTAACCAAGGATAGTTACACGATAGAACAACGCATTAAAGTTATTAAAGTTACATTGAGCTATTGCGGTCCAAGTTTCCAGGAGGATTAATTTCTCGTAATGGTGACGTAAACTGACCACCTTTCGTGATTTAACCTCATTAGATTACTTCCTTTGGGATTTTTTGAAAAAGTAAAGTCTATGTGAATAAGCCAACAAAATTCCACAGCTGAAAAACAACATTCAGGTCGAAATTGATAAACTGATGCTGAAATGTGTGAACGCGTCCTTCAACATTTTGGTGTTAGTATGTCGTAGGAGAGCCTGTAGACTTGCTCGTGATGAGCATTTAAATGATGTTATTTTTCACATATAATTGTTAAGAGCCATATTTTTATAAAAATAAAGCTTATCAGAAAAAATCAAAGTATTTACATGTTTTATTTTAAAAAAAACTACTAGACGCGACTTTTGAAAGACCCTATATATACCTAATATTAGGTCTGTGGCATTTGAAAACGTCATTTGTTTCTATTTTGAAACACTTTTAAGACCGAGATAACTTATTGAGACACATAAGGAGTAAATTCAGGGCCGTTCCGTAATATGATGAAGATAGGCGGCCGCATCAGGCGGCACCGTAGGGAAGCTGCATAAGAAGCAAAATCAAATTACAATTGTAATCATTCAATAATTAAAAATCTGTACACAATGCTTTTCTGTATTGTTCTATGTACAATTCAAAAAGTCAAAAGTCATAAACAATCTGGGTAAGTTCAGATGAAGATTGCTGTTAATGAGATTGTAGAGAATCTGGAATGCAGTACTGGAAAAGACGTTAATTTGACTATGAAGAAACTGTCGATGTACCCTTAACAGGAGTAGAATAATTTAAATAAACTTGTTCAATATTCTGGACATTACCCATAAATCTCTGAATGAAACGTGCCTTCTCATTACGCAAACAAAATTTTCAGTTTTTATAAGACATTTTAAAATTCAAGGATTATAGATGATAAAATGTTAGAAAATTTTTGTCTCCACGACTCCAGTCAATACTTTCGGTCGAAAATGAATCAAATATATATGCAAATGTTCTTCGAGAAAGAATTACGTGATGTATCCCTAATGCTACCATACAGGGCCTCACTTGGGCGGGGCGATCGCGCTGGGCGCCGCGGTTTGAAAAAAAGTTGGAGTTTAAGTTTTGAATCTTATAATATTTTTGTACTTTTCGATTCAAGTAGAAAACGTTGAAAAATTAAAATTTAATCGATCCGTCTAATTTAACATTTAATTTTGATAAATTAATAAAGTAAAGGGTGTGTAGTTTCACTGTGAAACTACACACTACTGATTAATTAATATCATGTTTCACCTAAAACCTACACCACTTTCCCTAAGTAAAACCAATTTTTATAAGTCGGGCTCATGATGCGGCTATATGAATGAGGGTCGTAGGGTGTAGTGCGGGGGTTGTAAAAGGTTTTCAACAAAAATAGATCCAAAATTAATTAAATGAATAGAAAATATCGTCTAGATGACGGTGATGATGATGATCCCTTCAGTATTAATAATGGTGAGCGTGAGAGTCGATCGATATCAATTTACTGACTTTTTCATGGGGGTTAGTGTTAGTCAGTCACTACACCACGGACATCGGCCAAGAATAGCATTATAAAATCGTAGTGTAGGGGGAGGAGGGCACCTGGTAATATCTCGTCCCGGGCGACTACAACCCACGCGACGGCCCTGCTTTCATATTTTTTATTCTATGAAACTGTTGGATGTTTTAAATTATTTGTGTCAAAATAACTTGAGTACTTTGTATTCGATTACTCTGTTGTATCTCTGAGAATTTTATTAAAACTCCCTGTCTCTGTAGCTGGAAAAAAGAAGGTTTTTTCCAAATTAAAATTAATAAAACACACTACTTAAGAAAAACGACGAGCTTGAAATGGTATATTGTTCATAAGAAATTTAAAATGATGTAGGTAATCACCACCCAGGAGAAATAGATGTATCGTTCTCGCAGCAAAAACAAATAAAATTAAAAAAAATTCTTAGAAATTTTTTTTAACTGTATTGCTTTTTTTATTTATTGCGCATCTCACCGGGAACAAGGCCCATTAGACAACACATAAGTAGAGTGTTAGTAGGGTTAGTGAGGGAGCCGAGTTTTCAGACGGTAGAAATTTTTTTTTGCCAGCTAGGATCGAACCCCGGACCTCCACCTCAACATCGTCATAATCGATCGATGCCGAAGCGAAGCCAGTGCGTTAGCTGACTGAGCTACCCGACTCCCCAACTTTATTGCTCAGTCTACAAAATAGAATCAAATCATACATTATTTCTTTGTTCGATATACAGGAGTTATCCCAGTTACAAATTTACATTTTTATGGTTACAGTATGACATAATTGTAGTAAACTGATAAGGACTCGTTATTAAAAATATTTAAGCACTAATACTTTGAGGTATATGAGTCAAACCATTGACTAGGATCTAGTTGTCGGTTGCCACATGGTGCACTGTTGAAATTGTACCATTTCCTATCGGAGAAATACTGTAACAACCGACAACTAGATCCTAGTCAATGGTTTTAAAGAAAATTTCTTTCATTTCTTATGGGAGAAGTACCCTGTGGCAACCGACAACTAGATCCTAGTCAATGGTTTTAAGAAAATTTCTTTCATTTCTTATGGGAGAAGTACCCTGTGGCAACAAACAACTACATCCTAGTCAATGGTTTGACTCATACCTCAGAGTATTAGTGCTTAAATATTTATATTTTTTATACAATAAAAAACTAAAAAACTAAAAAACTAATTTATTGTCCTAATTATTTTTATAGAGAAAAGTTTGACGAATTTAACAGAATGAAATGTATTTATTATTTTTTTTTAATGGATTTTCGGCCTTTCTAGCCATAAGCCAATTTACGATACTATTTATTTTTTTAAATTTGTCTCTTCCCCGGGGGTCAGATTTTAGCCGGATGCCTCTAGTCGGATTCGAACCCGGGTCCACTTGGTTAGCAGGATGACAAGCTACCACCTAGCCTATCCGACCCCCCAATTTATTTTTATTATTTTTATATAATTTCATTTATATTGTGTAGGTAAACAATTATTTTTTATAGTCCAAGAAAATGGCTCGAAATGGTCAGTGTGAAATAGCGTACAGCGTGTACGGCCTAGTCTCCCCCCAAAGCATGCTTTGCATGTAGCACGCGTTTTGCCGACTCCCAACACTCTTTCGCGGTCAAATTAGAAAAGTGCCGGACCACTTCATTCGCCAATACGTATATCCCCATGACTTCAAGGAACTCTCTCCCAGCCTCCATCTTTCCCAGCACTTATAATCTTCAAACCTTCAGAACCGGAGTGCATAGACACCTACGTCTACACCCTCTCACTTAATCGACTTTCCCTTCTCTTCGGTAATGCAAGGGTCTTTCGAGATCCATAGGGGCTGCATCTTTACTGGTGCACTCCTTCAAAAGTCAATGATCGAGCTTGGCTTGCTTGGGACGCTGTGCGCTTTGATACTTGATATCATTATTTTAAAGAATCAAGTTCATATTTTTAAAATAAAAATTCTATTCGTAAATTTTGCGAATGTTTTTTTTTTTTTTTTTTAAAAATCACAGCCGAAGGTTATTTTAAAGAAAAAACATTTAAGGGGCGCAATTTCGAAAACTTGCATCATACTGAGAAAACCTACCGCACGGCCCTGAGTAAGTTTCTTAGGTCTGCCTAATAGCATCAAGCAGAGGACATCCTCTTTGATTTCCTGTAAAAAATCAAAAACTGTGCTACTCTCGGCAATAAAATGATTTTAAATTTATCAATTCTAATAAGATTGGAGTAATTTTTGGAGACGGACTGATAAGTGAATTAAGTGGATATCGATGAGGCAGTCCAAAAAAAGAAGAAGATAATTTACACTATCTTTTTATTCATAAAACCGACATTTCGGAGGCTATTCCCTCCTTCTTCAGGGTTTTGAAAAGTCAGTGAAGGAAATCGAATGCGACATTCCCCTCTGTCCCCTCTTGCAGTGGCAGTAACAATAATATATTGTATTTCATTCTCAGCATAATGTATAAATAATTATAATTCTGCTGGGAATGAAATACAATATATTATTGTTACTGCCACTGAAAGAGGGGACAGAGGGGAATGTGGTATTGGATTTTCTTGACTGACTTTTCAAATCCCTGAAGAAGGAGGGAATAGCCTCCGAAACGTCGGTTTTATGAATAAAAAGATAGTGTAAATTATCTTCTTTTTTTTTTGGACTGCCTCATCGATATCCACTTCATCAATTAATTCTATTTCGAAATTAACTATTCCCATTTGAAAAGTAAAAAGTAATTACTCCAATTTCGAAATTTATTATTTTAATTTTGAAAGTGATTAATCAAATTTTGAGGTGGAAAAAGTTTGTACGCGTACCGAGTAATTTAATTTCCTAATGAAAATATCTCACATTAATTGGCGAACTTTACGAATTTGTTATGAATTAAACTTGAAGCATTTCATAGAATTGGGCAAATAATAATAATTCTTAATAAGTTAAATTACTCGAGATACCATCAATTTCTATCATTTAAATCGAAACAATTTGTTAATGAGGTGGATTTCAACCTTTGTCCGTCAACAAATCTATCGATTTTCTAGAAAATTTCATTAAAGGCAATTTACGAGTAAATCTGAATTTATTTCTTAGTCTTCCTTCTTTATCTGCAACTATTTTCCGGTTGATTGTTTCAAAAGAAATTTATTAACGCTATTCTTATTTAAGATTTCCTTTTGGTGAAGGACGAAAGGGATATAAGTTTGCCTCGGACTTTAGCGGAGAACTCTCAACAAAAAGTCATCTCTTCCTCTCTCTTTCCTATTAATTTCAGCTGCTTTCTTATCGATGAAGAAAAGCACCCTTCGATTGATTGAACAATTGAGATTGATCGTTGAACTTGATTTAATCCGTCTTTTCAACTTTCCACCAAGAGTGAAAAACTTAAACATTTTAATTTTATTTAAATACAGTAGAACCTCGGTATACGACTGCTTTGGAACACGTCTAATTCGGAATACGTCCTGTTTAGTTGTGACAAATTTTGCTCGGTATACGACATATATTTTTTGGGTGAATTTTACAGAATTTTTAAATAATTACCTAAGAGGAAAAATTAAATTAATAATCAATTATATTCGGAGTTGATGTATATTTATTTATTTATTTATTTATTTATTTAGATAATTTTACGGACTAGTAGTCCACTTACAAAAATGTCAAATACGTGTATAATGAGTGTTATATCAAGAAAAATAAAAAATAAAAAAATTTTTTTACAAAGAATTACAAAATAAAACATCAAAATAATATATAAACAATGCAAAAAAAAATACAATAATCTATACACGAACAATAAATATAATTAACAATAAAAGAAAAAATCACATGAAAATCATACAGAAAACAATAATGAAAGAAAAGCAAAAGATAAAAGAGAAACATACATAAATAGGTACATAATTCAGTATTACAATGTTTACGGTGCTGGTGGTGATGTTCACATAAATTCATTCAAAAACAAAAACAAAATCTCGCAAAATTAAGTAAAGACAAAATTCAACAAAGATATGCGATTCAATAGTTTATTATACTGCCTCAGCATATACCAATTGGAAATGGCACCTAGAGCGAGCATCAAAGTCGCGCCCTTTCCTAAATTACACTGCTCGACAAAATTTTTTAAAAAATTTATCCCCTTAAACCTAACAATGGATTCCGGTAGAGTTTTATACGCTGATTATCATGCAATTTCCCGATTTTTTACAACAGGTCAGAGTTTTGAGATATTATCGGTCAAAATGACGAAAAAGGCCATTTTGACCTATTTTCGAGTCCCATCAAATATTAAACAGCAATATTTGAAATCAAAATATTTCATTGACGTAATAGAAAACAGCTTCCTCTCCGATTTTCAAATTACCACTTGTTTTTAGCTTAATTAGAACTCGAGTTATAACTAAAAAACTAAAACCTTATTTTTTTATCTATGTTTATTATCCTTTATAATCACATAGTTGTAGTTTTTTAGTTATAATTCAAGTTCTAATTAAGCTAAAAACAAGTGGTAATTTGAAAATCAAAGAGAAAGCTGTTTTCTATTACGTCAAAAAATATTTTGATTTCAAATATTGCTGTTTAATATCTAATGTGACTCAAAAATAGGCCAAAATGGCCTATTTCGTCGTTTTGACCGATAATATCTCAAAATCCGGAAATTGCATGATAATCAGCGAATAAAACTCTACTGGAATCCATTGTTAGGTTTATGGGATGAAATTTTTGTTGGGTAGTGATTATTTAAATATAAAATATACATAAACATTAAATTAAAAATTCATAAATTTTACAAAACATTTTTATTTTCTGTTTTAGAAAAAAAAAGCCACTTTGAATAGTATTAAACTTAAAAATTGTACCTTCCTTGCCTTCTGCGACGCAAATAGATTTATAACATTTTCAAAATCTGTTTCTAATTTATCCAATGCCAAGTCTTCAGATCCTTCATCCTTTAAGCTAGTGTCATGGTAGTTTAGTCTCTCTAAGTGGAGGAGCCAGATTATAGCCTTTTAAATTTGTAAATAGTGTGCGCGTGACTGGAACTCGAATCTCCACAGTAAAAATCGACCAACCCGGTCCTTATTTAATATATTGATTAATTGAAATTTCTATTATTGAAATAATAAATTAAATTTAGATATCAGAAGTCAATATTATGATCTTATATAATTCGTCTGTCGAACTTGGTCAAATTAACATTCATTCACTAAAGTTATATGTATTTTGAAAAATGTAGACAAGACGCGACGAAGAATCAAGAAACAACTTTTCATCCTTCTTGAGGACTGACATGAATATCCTCCTACGAATATCTTGTTCAAAGATAAGGTAAAGAATATTTTCGATGAAATTGTCATGCAACTTGACAGATCTTCATTTCACAGAAGACATAAAAATTCTTTCCTCGAGTTTCCTATTTTTTCTTTCAATAAAGCATAATAACTTAAAAAAATGACTTCGTAAGCAATATTTTTTTATTAAAAAACGACATCAATAAATTGGGTATATATCAAAAAATGAAAAATGACTTTATTTTTCTGAATACCGAAGCATTATTTGGCTATAAACTTGAGGAATTGATTCATTATTCTAAATTAAATAATTTATGGAGAAATATTACCTTATAAAAATATATAAAAAATATATATCAATAGTATAGTTGATAATCAAATACATTTTTTTTCACCCACTCTTTAAAAGTCAAAGTTTTTGATTATCATTTCTAAAAAAACTGTTTATACTAGTGTGAAATGAAAAAAAAAAGTTTAGATAAACAATAGAATTCCAGTAGAGAATCAATAGAAGCAAATGTTCATTATCTTTGTTTAGCAGTTCTCAATCTTTGAAGATGCCCCTTCCTCCAAGAAAATTCAAATTTTTTCGTAGGTAGGTACTACAACCAAAAAAACTCCCTTTAATATGGAGGAAAGGAGTTAAATTAAAAATAGTGATTTTAGTTTTTGATTCTGTTTTTATTTTTAAACCTGAAACATTCACCAAAAAGATCAAAGATTCAACTAGAGAATTTAAGGTGTGTTAGAGATAATTTTTATTATATGATATAAGTGTTGATTTCACTTCCTTGAGAATTGAACCCGAGTGCCCAAATGCTACTCGGGATTGATCTTCGAGTGAACCGGAGGGACATTATACATATATCATGCGTAAAAAAATTTATTTAACTATTTAATCTGATCATCGAATTATTTCGCGATCAAGTCATTCTAAACCTAAATATTTTAATAGATAGAAACTCTCAAAAAATTATATTTAAAATAGATAGTATGGCTGTACGTTTAGATTTAGAATCATTTAATCGCGAAATTTGTTTAATAATGAAGATTAAATCTTTGAGTACCTAAATATTTTTTACGCATGATATATGTCAGACCGATCACTTTCGAGGTCAAGTCAATAGCCTAGCTAGCAATTTGGCACTCGGGTTCAGTTTCCGAGGGGGTGAAATTAGCCATTCTGACATAGTAATAAATATATAAACACCTCGGAATTAGTAGTTGACAATCCTTGTGTTTTCTTTAGAAATAAAATATCTATCACTTTTACTAACTTTGAACAAAAAATTACATAAACAAAAACCACTTCAAAGATGCTCTAAATAAATTAAAAAAATTTAATTAACATCAAAGTGAAACTTAAGCTCGTTTTGTAATATACAATTTGATAAAATCAGGCTCTATATTATTTTAAGTGAGAATTAATTTTGATCTATATTTGTTTTGGTCCAAGAACATAAATAACTTTTAAGGAGTTAGGTGTTGGTTCTAGGTGAAACATTTTAATATAATAATAAAACTTGAGCAAGATGCGAGATAGGTTTCACAAAAAAAGAAATAAAACAAAATTGAGTTTTGAATTCGATATATTTCGGGGGTGAGCCCTTTGACCCTCTTTGACTCCTGATGATAGGCTCACCCCCGAAATATATCGAATTCAAAACTCAATTTTGTTTTATTTCTTTTTTTGTGAAACCTACCTCGCATCTTGTTCAAGTTTTATTATTACATGAAAATAAAATAAAAACCAATCAGGCAACACTAGAGAGAAGGCTGGGGGATCACAAAGAGAGGAAAAGATTACAGGGCTTGGCTTCCACAACAACGACATCCGAAACATGTCGAAGGTCAAAGATGCTCTTCTAAATGCCAATGAACGTAAACACAACTGGGTAGCCCACCTAATGAGGAGGAGCAATGACGACAGATAGAGCAAGAAATTACAAGAGTGGACACCACAAAATATCAAAAGACCTATAGGAAGACCTCTAATCCGTTGGGGTGATTCCCTATTATTTAAAAATTCGATAAGAGAAAATGATCGGCTCCAAATTCACTGGTCGACAAGAACAAGGAAGAATGACGTGCCAGTTGGGACCTGCGTGCACCGAGAACCGTCGCACTGAGGAACGGGTCGCCTAAGTACCTAAGTACCTATCTTTGTTTTTCAAATATAATATTAATGAAAATCCCTTTTCACATAAATAGTACAAAAGGGCTTTAAAAATTTAATTTTGAAGATGGAACTGGTTCTAAATATTTTTATATTATTTAGGTATTGATTCATAGTCTCGACATACTTTAGGTGGATTCTTTTCTAAAGCATGGAAGAGAGTGACACTTTAGACTCGGAATTTCCCAATGGAATACGGTCTGGACGTAGAGGTAAACGTACCTGTACCTGGTGATTAATTATTTGAGTATGTATTCTAAAGGAAGTTTCTTCTTCTGAGAGACATTCTTGTGATGGAAAATTAAGGGAATCTTCTAACTCTCAATATTTCAAACACAAAGTAGTAACTTCCTTAGAAATAATTTGTGTATCACAGAGCTCCAAAAATTTTCTGGTTTTCACTGGATCAGAACCTAGTAATAACCATCGGAATTTGGAATTGAATAACGCAGAATCTGTAGCTTTTTACTTTCCGATTTATATTCTATAGAATATAATGGGAGAGTATTGCGATGGCCAGTCTGGGTCCTGGCTCTTTGAGAGCTTGTATCTCAGAGATGAAAAAGTTAATTTCATTTTGTAACTTCTAGATGGAAGGAATTGATGACCTTAATAGTTGTAAACCGGATTTAGGACATCAAACCAAAAATTGGGGTCCCCAGGGGCCAAAAAGGGGCCAAAAATCAATTGGTCAGTGCATATGTACGTATGTATGCACCCCCCTGCGTTTCGCAACCATAAGTCTCAGAGATAGGAAATTCGAAACTTAAGCTTGATATAGGCTAGAAGGAGTACATCAAGCTATTTGTTTAAGACCGCCCATTTAACTTTAGTGGATGTAAGCCACAACATCTGGAATAATTTTTTGACGGCTGGCGTTTTTTGTATATATAATGTAAACCTTTTCTTTTTCTTGTAAAGGGCTGCCCCCCTCTGCGTGGCGCAATAAACACAGTCAATTGAAATTGGAAGACCGGAAGTGGACATTTACATGAAAGATTTTTCGTTTTTTTTTTTATTTTCTCAAAAACGGCTCTAACGATTTTTTTAAAAATTAGTGTATTTATCAAGTGTCATGAGTTAATAGTTGTGTCAAATTTTTAATCTGATTGTAAAAAAGGAAAGGGTTGTAAATTAGGAGTGTCATAAAATAAATATTTTAATCGTTCATATCTCTTCTTCGAAAGTCGCAGAGCCTTGAAATTTGAAACTTAGGCTATCTAGAGGCTACAAGATGTACAACAAGATTTTGCCTAAAATAGAAAAACCGGAAGTTGATGTTTACGTACATAAGAATGTACCCCCCTTGCGTTTCGAAACCATAAGTCTCAGATATACGAAATTCGAAACTTAAGCTTGAAATAGGCTAGAAGGAATACATCAAGCTTTTGGTTGAAATCGGAAGACCGGAAGTGGACATTTACATGAAAGATTTTTTTGTTTCTTTTGATTTTCTCAAAAACGGCTCCAACGATTTTTTTTAAAAATTAGTTTATTTATCAAGTTCAAAACATTTGATAAATACATTAATTTTTAAAAAAATCGTTACAGCCGTTTTTGAGAAAATCAAAAAAAACGAAATAAAGGAAGGGGTGTAAATTAGTAGTGTAGCGATGACTTCAAATAAATGAAAATGTGAAAGTTGTGTGGTGAACACACCAAATGTTTTAAAATCGTCTTTCCTCCATATTCAATTTATGAGTTTATTTAATTACATATTCTTAAAATCTCTACTCTCTATCGGTGGAAATTTAATAAACATACTATTTTGAATATTATTCTTTTCGCGTGAGAAGTTAATATTTAGTGGATTTTTTTTCTTGATTATTTGGGTGTTGGCTACCATTGACTAGCAGTGGATTTCTAATCTATTTACAAAATTAATTAAACTAAATGTTTTTATTGGTTTTCACTGTTTCTCTGTAAAATTCCACAACAATCCTTTAAATTTAATTGAATGATGACTATAAACCCACACTACATTCCCTTAGTGTAATACATAATTAATTTTTTGGAAAATAAGCTTTAAACTTATTATTAGAAAGGAACACTGATCCAATTAAATCTTATTTTATATAACTAGTTAACCTTTCACGTACCGTCTTAGTTTATGGGACACATAAAATTTATCTACTAAATTATCGATGTTCATATATGCTATAGTAATAAAAAGAATCTCACAAAAAATTACAACATAACATAGTCAATTTACGTATGAGCATCGTTAGTAAACAACGTTAATGTTTTTTCATTTTGACAGAGAAAAATTTTATGATATTCATCTGAAAAATTGTTTAGGGCTTTGTATGAAAGTTTCCATAACGAGCGCAGCTAGTTTTCTCCCTTTGATGATAATTCATGTTGTAAAAATTTTTTAATTAAATTTTTCTCAAAATAACATTGCATTTGAATTCAAGAGTAGAGCAAAGGTGAAATTATAGAATAGAAACTTCCAAATTCGAAATATCACTTGATCTGAAAACGTAAAATTACTTTGAAAACACGAAATAAAATTTTCAGGATCAATGAGAACTTACCCTAAGTTTTCTCATCTTGCCCTATACTACAATGGGTGGCCAAATTATGATACTCATTTGAAGGCCAACTTATGATACTCATTTGAAAAATTATATCTTTCATACTTTTTTAAGGATTTAGCTTATATTAAACTCATAATATCGTTTCAATTGTTATCTTTATAGGATTATTAGCTTAGTATAATAGAAATTCAATAATACAAATGCAATTCCAAATACAATTTCAATATTTAATGAATCCTCCCTTTCGAGCAAACACATTTTGTATGCGCTGCGACATATGCTGGCAATGCATTTTTTGTCTAGTTCTTGGAGTGCAGGCGTATTGTGCCATGCTATAATATTTAATATCAAGTCTCTTTTGTTAGTAATTATTTTTTTAGGACCGCCCATACATTTTCGATCGGGTTGAGGTCTGGCGTGTTGCCACGTTGTCAGGCCATTCCAAAAGGGTTATTTGATAGATTACTACTAAGTTTTTTGAAAAGTTTGGTTAAAATAAACTTACTTGATAAAAATCATTTGAGTATAACAATTTGGCCACCCGCTGTATTATATTTATTACCTAATTTGGCTCTTGTGTACATAAATATATTATTTGATTTGTAATAAAAATATACATATTAACTTAAAAGAAAATTTACATTATATTTAAAAAATTTACACTATTTCTATGGAACCAGGCCCCAGCTAAACTATTAATACATATTTTTATCACTAGCATGAACTCAGGTTAAAGATTACTCTCCTCCCGGGCGGCCATAGTATTAAATCATGCATAAAAATAAATATTTGCTCATTGCGCTTTAAAAAGTCTGAAACGCGGAAAAAAATAATTTTCAATTAAGATTTTTTTTCTCTTTCTGTGTCTGAATTCCAATACCCACGATAGCACAAGAACGGAAATTCAAAGAGTTCATTTGTACTAGTATCAATACAAAGTGCTGATTAGATTTTGGAATATCTGGTTTAAAAGGCAGAATTTTTTTTTACTTTATTTGAATTATACCTACTATTGAGATTTAGTATAGCAATTTTTTTTATTCAAATTTAATAATAATTACTAGGGCAGCTCTAGTGTACCGAGCCTTGAGAAAGTTTTCACTTTTTTATTATTTAATGTGCGGGTGAGCGATTCTTTCATTAGAATCTGATCGATAAAAATAACTACAAAGAGCACGGATAGAATGATCTCTCTTTCTTTAAAGCTAAGAAGGCATGCATTACAAGAATGCGAAATACAAGTTGAGACCTGTTTCAGACTATTAGAGATTAATTTCTATTATTCTAGGAATGGCCTTTTGCACTCGGATCAAAACGATACTCGTTATATTGAGAGAGAATATTCAATTAAACTTCATTAAAATTCAGACAACAATGTACAAAAGAAATTACTTATTGCGGCTCTAACAAGCAAGCGTACCTAGAGTATTGAAAAAGTTTTTACTTTTTCTTCTATTTTTAATGGCGTTATCTATTTTTAAAAGGGTTATTAGACTAGATTACTATTAGATTTTTTGAAAAGATTGGATATAAAATAAATTTACTTGATAAAAATCATTTGAGTATATTTTGGCCACCCACTGTATAAGAAAATGACACTCCACTCTTCTATTTTCATAAGTATATAGAATATTTCGGTCGAAAGGAGACTTAAAATCAATAATCGATTTGTGGAATCTAAAAAATAATAAAGACAAAATTGAAGTCATTATTTATAAGAAAATAACACCGTAATCGGAGAATAAAATATGATTTCCAAATACACAACAAAACTTGAAATATTTAAGTATTCCGCTGAAATAGAAAATAAATTTAAAAGCCAGGGACAAAAGAAAAATCTTTAGTAGTCTCATCTGCCCACTGCTCAACCTCTGAAATCCCCTTGATCTCAAATGGAAAACTAATGTCAATTGTTTGTCCGCATCCTTTGTAGAAAGAACGTGTTTCAAAAAGTAAATTTTCTACGGAGAATATAGAACAAAATCCTTTGGTTGATTGATTCTGGTATAATCTGATTATAATAATCAAGAAAATTATTAAAATTAGACTTAAAATTGAAGATCTAGAAATTTATATAAAACATTATCTCATATTCAAAGGGAAAACAATTCTCCATACTAATACCTATAATCTAATTAATGACTGGACTATTTTGTTTTCGATTCATCATTAATAATTAATTTATTTTATAATTATTCTTCTTTCTAACAATCGTTTCATCGAAATTTCAAGAACTCTTTGAATATTTGTTTAAGACAAAGATACATATTTATATATACATTTTTATTTAGCAGAGGCTACCCATTGGCTGAATCCCTCTCCATTACTTAATTATATACATTTTTAATTTCACTTACATAACGAAAGAAACATGAAAGCTAAAATATTACTTTTACTTTCAGAAGATACAATTTTTTAACTCTTCTATCTCCAAAAGTATAAAAGTTAAAAATAAAATAAAATGAGAGAGTCTTCTGTTTTTTAAATAAAATAATTTTTAATTATTTCTAGAGACTATAGTTTCGAAGGCCTGACATTATATATTTTTCAAAATTTTCTATGTATAAATCTTGATTTGTAACTAATTTGAAATATTTGTGATAGACTGGTGATGAAGGCAATGCCTTCGAAACTATAGTCTCTAGAAATAATTAAAAATTATTTTATTTAAAAAACAGAAGACTCTCATTTTATTTTATTTTTAACCTAAAATAAAAACAATTCTGTTACCATCGACAGTGAAATCTTTTATTCAACTAATATAAAAGTTAATTTTCACTCGAACAACTTAAGTGATAGTATTAGATAAAGGCCAGTTCACACGGGGCTTTTTCTGCTACTTGCACCTCACTGTTCGCCCTACTTGCAATTTGAAGCTAGTTCAGTCAGGCTGATTTTTCGCCTTTTGGGTTCACACGAGGCTTTTTCAGAAATTAATTCAAGCTGGCCGGCTAGGTTAGACGCGCAAGTGTCAGCCCAGACAATGAATGTATGCATATAAACACTGCTCATCTCTAAAGGCAGCAATTAATATTTCAATTTGTTTTTGAGTCCAATTTCGGAATTTGGAAGGCATATTCTCTTTATTCATTGCAGTAAAAAGTTGAACATTGAGAAACAAAATATCAGCCGTTCTGTGATGTCAGCTGATGTCACCCATGTGATAAAATAATGCTTCCCGATTGGCTGGCCACTGCCAACTTTGAGTAGCTTAACTTTTTTTTAGAACATGGTCTATCTTTTGAATCAAGCAAGCATGGTATTGAGACAGTCCGGAGTGACGTCAATTCGACCCCCCTCCATGCCTCCAAATGTACAGTTACTCGAACAAGTAGCGAACAAGTAAGAGAAAAAGCTCCGTCTGAACCGGCCTTAAGATATGGTTTAGAAAATTAAAACGGACTTTGTCGGCGTCTGAGCCAAAACTCGATGTATCCACTAGGGTGGTCCTTATTTTGGCTATTTTCGAATTTTTACTCTGACAGAGGTCATATGGGTCGAACAAAAAAAAAAATCCCTCAAGTTTTAAGTCTCTATCTCAATTTTAAGCTGTGCCTCACAGCGATGCAAGTTTCTAACTAAATACATGGGGTTTTGGCATTGAACGATCAATTTTTTATTCCAGTCAAAGTAATGGTTCAAAAAATTTGAAGCTCTGTAGACTTTAACCTTATAATAGTAGCTATCTCCCAGAATTTTTACAGATTTTTAGCTATTATAATTTTGGAGTCTGTAACTTAATAACACTAAGATATAACAGTATTTTATCTAGGTACTATTATAAGGATAAGGTCTACAGAGTTTCAAATTTTTTGAACGATTACTTTGGCCAGAATAAAAACATTGATCGTTCAATGCCAAAAACTCCATATTATTTGGGGAAAATTTGTATCACTCCTCGGAACAGGTTAAAATTGAGATAGAGACTTAAAACATAAGGGATATTTTTTATATTTATTTCGAATCAAATGAACCTCTGTCAGGGTAAAAATTCGAAAATACCCAAAATAAGAACAACTCTAGTGTTCACTGCTAGTAGATTTCAACATCATAAAATCACAGAACAACGAAATTCGAAAAATAAGCTAGGAATCAGCCAGTAACTATATGATAAGCTTTTAGCAAATCGATATACTTTTCTCACCCTTTTTACTTGAAGTTTGGGGTGGTTATTATTATTTTTCGAAAACGAGGATGTTGAAAGTGATAGTAAACTAATCAGCGCTTCATTTTGTTAAAGTAATGGTATATTTTCAATTTCATTTCACAGTTGAATGGTGTGGAAACAATCTTCGACGAAAAAAGATAACTTACGTCCATCTAGCTATCCATCCATACATCCCCACGGGCTAAATGTAAAAATTACTCTTTTTGGGCTCTGGACGAATTTGAATATATGTTAACTCTAGCGTTATTTCAGCAAATAATGGTAATTTTTTAAGTATATAAAAACAATTATATATTCTTGTCGAATATTTACTCCCTTTAAAATAATAAAATTTAATTAGTAAGTTAATTTCTTAATTATTTATTTTCATAACATTTGAAAATTTCTTCTATTTGAAGAATTCGTTTGATATTTTATCGAATGTCTCTTGATAAAAATAGCGTCCAAATAAAAAATTCATGAGAAATTCAGATGCCGATTTTTTTCCGATAACTTATAGCTCAGTCAGTTTTTAAACAAGTAAGCAAACTAAGCACGACTGTTCATCAAAGCAGCTCTTTAATAAAGCAATAATTAGACTTTATTACAGGATTCCTCATCGGAATAATTAATAGACTAGTATAATTTGATCCAAGATACTTATTTATTAATATATATATATAATATAATATAATCAATATCAGAATATCAGAAGAATCCAGGGGAAAAAATAGACAATTATTCCGAGAATACAATTTATTTGTTCTTCAGGAGAAATAATCAATGAGGTTATCCTCTGCTTGATTTTCCTTTATAGAGTGACCAGCTTACTATTTTAACAAAAAGAATTTGCCTACAACAGATCGGGAATATGAACTCATGAGAAATAACTAGCAATCTAGTCTATTTTTAACATTTAGGGAAAGTGGTGTTGGTTTATAGTGAAACATATTAAACAGAGTTTTTTGACGGGTTATAGTGGTGTTTCACAAAGAGAAAATTAAAATTAAAAAAAAATTTTAAATTATATTTTGGAAATTTTTTATTTATCTCTATACATATTTCGGAAATATTAAAATTTAAAATTTTTTTTAATTTTTATTTTCTCTTTGTGAAACACCACTATAACCCGTCAAAAAACTCATGTAGTCTATTTTTGACTCCATTTTCATTATAAATAAATTTTCTACTTGCAAACTTTCTGATTGAATGCACTAGAACAACAATTAGATACAGTTCTGAAAGAAAAATCGAACATTGTCTCTTTATTAGAATTTTATATTAATTATCTATCCAGGAAAAAATATAAACAAATACTAATACATTATATCACTTTTTGTAAGTACGTAGGTATGTAGCTATTTTGAAGTATAAGATTGACGAAAAGTAAAATTAGAAATTATTGGATAAAAAATGTTACTCCAAGTACCAACACCAAATTCCTTAAAAACTAGTAAAATTAGAAGTTCACTATGAGCTAAAATTAGCTGGCGTGTACTGATGTGGCCATCCACTTGACTTTACCATAGAACCTGGCCCCTCACTTATATTTAATATGTATTTAATAAAATTATTTATAATTATGTAAGCCAGGGGGGGGGGGTAGTTTTTGCATTTTTAGACTCCTGGGGGCCCATTGATTATGTATACAAAATTTGGTTGAGTTTGGTAGAAGAGCCTATATTTTCATTTTTTGATTCTACACACCCCACCCCCCATTTTGGGCGGTTAGTTTTTGCAATTTTAGATTAATGTGGGCCCACTGATTATGTATACAAAATTTGGTTGAGTTTGGTAAAAGAGCCTATATTTTCATTTTTTGATCCTACACCCCCAATTTTGAGCGGCTAGTTTTTGCATTTTTAGACTTCTGGGGGTCCATTGATTATGTATACAAAATTTGGTTGAGTTTGCTCATATGGCCTAGATTTTTAATTTTTACCCCCCCCCCCCCCTCCACCCTCTTAATTTTGTGTCGATATGCACCAAATTCTAATCAGCTCTTAATCTCAATGGACCAAAACTACGTGTGAAATTTGGTTTTGATATTCATACTAGTTTTTGAGCTAGCTCGTCCACAACAAATTGGTAACGCACAGACTAACTAACTAACAGACAACCAGACAACCAGACAACCTAACAGACATTTTGATAAAACAATTATTATCTCAAAAAATATAATTTTTTCGATGTTTACTTATTAGGGCTTTTTTGTAGATCGAAATACCATTGCTCAATTTTTTTAATTAAAATAGTTTCAGCCGTTTTTGAGATATTTCGAAAAAAAAGAAGGAAAAATAACATTTTTTTCATGCACGATTACAATACTTGACCATACCCTGTATGGTAAAGTAAAAATAATAAAGTTCTTAGTTCTATATTATAACCTATATTTTTTGAATAACAAATATCAATAGAATTATAATATTTTATCCGCGGTCCGAGAAAATTTTTTTTCTTCAAATGTGGCCCGTGTAAGCCAAAAGGTTGGACACCCCTGATGTAAATAATAATGAATAAATTTTAAAAATATTATTTTAAAAGAGGGCCTATAAGTATGTAACACTTAGGGAAAATCGACCTTATAATTTTCGACTAACAAGTTTTAAAATAGAGGGTACGCATTTATATTTAAACTTTGAACCTGTCATTATAAAAATGATAAAGCTCACTTTTCGTAACATCTATTTAATTTTTTGAAATAATTTTTATCTAATGACACGTTGTATTATATTATATTATAAGCTATTTATTTATATATGTTTATCAATAAATGAGTTACAAAATTATTATTCTATTTAACAATATTTTAATCTTTTCAGGAAAAATTGCAAGAAAAATAGTTATTGAATTATTTTAGTGTCTTTTTGGATATTGAAGACAGCCATATCTATTTCTTTGTTTGCCTCAATTCAATTCTATTTCCTTTTTTTTTATTCTCACGTCCATTTCTTCGTTTCTCTGAATTGAAACTGACCTATGACCTCTGGGAATCACATCAAAAGCAACTGCAATGTCTACAAGTCTAGAAAATTCTTTAAGATCAATGCACCCATCGAATGGAATTTGAAACGGATCGTCTTTTTCAGCCTTATTTATCTTATGTGATAAATAGCCAAGAGATTTTTTAATTCTAGCTTTACAAAATGCGTTTTTTTTTTAATACAGAGAAATTTAGATTTCGTAAAGAATATAAAATATATATATATCACCTTTTTTATAGCATTATCAAATCTTATTCTTATAGTGCCAACCCCGAACGGGCGTCGGCACCTCTCCACATATACCTGTGCTGAGTGTGTTTAGCTAGCTGTTTTACACAGATATACGGGACCTACTTTATAACACCGATTCCAAACGGCAGTCGCCTCCTCTTGGAAAGAAAACTACCAAGAGTATAATTACCTAGACAACCTCTCCAACATTATCAAATATGGCCTCCAATTTAAAATTACAAAAACTAAAACTAAAATGTGCAGACTTTGAACTTGAGAACTAATTTGGCCACTTACATGTAGTTCAGTGTATGATGCTAGAACAAAATCATACACTAGTAAATTGAAAGTTTTTTTGCCGCGGGTAAGAGAATTTTTATATATTGAAGGATCCTCGAGACAATAAAAGAATGTGTCTTCTTCTGGAATTATAAATTTTATTTATAACAAAACTATAGTCTCATTATAAATAAAATTTATAAGTCAAACAGAAGACACTATTTTATTGTTTCCTTCAATCATACACTAGTGATAGGATCGAGTGTCAATTAAAATTGTTAAGTCTGTTTATATCAGTGATTTCAAACGCGGGGGTCAATTTGATTGTTAAGGGGGGCAATTCAAAAACGGGATCGTCCAGATAAATATAAAAATCTACAAAATTAGTTACTCATATTTAAGACGGCCAAATTTTAACATTGGTGAAGCGAGACACCATTGACGCGAGGGGCGGCGCCCCAAGTCTTGTTTAAATAAAATTTTGTCTAGGGCAACAAAAATTTATTATCATAGAACGGAAAAATTGTATTGTAATTTATTTTTTTAAATTTCAACATATGTCAAATATTAGGTAAAAGATATAATATTATAGTAGGTATTATAAACTTTAAAAACCCTTTATTCTTTCGTATATTTCTCATTTGAGTGAATTTTTTACTTTACCATACAGGGTATGGTCAAGTATTTTTTATTAAATTACTGTCGTTGTTTAAAACGCCATGAAATTTATCGCAAAAACTTGTTAAATTAGACTTCACACATAATATGGCTTTCAAAGTCTCAACACTTAATTGTGATTTATCAGATGTCCATGTTTTATTTATGGTAGAAAAAAACGCTTTAGCAGCATTAGTTCCTGGTAAGTAAAGTATTTCACAATTTTTAATGCATTATTGTATGGATCATGTTTTTTTTAAAAAAATGATGAAATATTTCTAACCATTTGTTGCTCTCTGTTGTGATTGTTGCTGTTGCCCAAGATTTAACCTTTTCCTTATCAATATCTATATTTGTCGGCGCGCATTCTTTCCAAAAGTCGGGGCTTTCTTAAAACACCGTGGGACGCGGGACAAATTGTTAGAAATCGTGACTGCCCCGGCAAAAGCGGGACGTCTGGTCGCCTTATCCATATTTGAAAAAATAAATGTTAACAAAATTAGAAAGTAAGTAACATCAGCAATATATAGGTAAAATACACTTAAATGGCGGGCTCGGTCAGGGTCGAGGCCATCACACTCTCGTGGAAGGGAGTGTGGTGGCATAAAGCGGTGGAGTCCCTCATCGCCCTGGGTATATCCCAAAAACAATAAACGATTTGACATATAGGGCGATGAGGGGATCTCCTTAATTTTTACACTTTCGGCAGAAGAACATATAGAGCGGGTGGCGTATGATTATTTTTTGTGAATAAAAAAAAAAAAAAAAAAAAGAAATGTGAAATGTGAGCCAGGATTAATCCTGGCTCTCTCAGCCACCCGCTCTGAATCTGAATTAATTTGTTCTGAAGCTGAAAGTGTGAAAGATGTGTAAATAAATTTGTCTAATGCTCTTTTGTCTTTGTAAGAGGCGGCCCGCTCCTCGGAGGCCCAATAAACAAAATTAGTTATATGTAGATTGTTCAGTCTCTTAATTTGAAACTTTTCAAAATTTTCTCATTTACAATGTATCGAATAGAAATGAATTCTCTGCCAGAAGATGAGATAATTTCCAAGATACATCTTTTGAATTATTAAACTTTTAACAACGGTTTATATGTATAAATCCAAAGAAATATTATGAAAGACTAAGAGTGCATGCAATAGATATTCTAAAGAAATTGTTCTAAATCTCTAACGATTCTCAGAAATATTAATTGAATGAGTTTTCATAATTACCAGAATAAGAAGAAGGAAAAGTTAAACGTTCTAAAAGTCATATATCAATTTTGGTAATGAAATCGCTGGCAAAGAATAATAATTCAACAAGTAGCAACTGTTCAAATAATTTTTCATTTATATAATTTATCTGTTGCCTTATGCCAGAAGAATCGAAAATAAAATACTAGGATTCTAGATTCTTGGAGAATGAGTTCCCCAGGGCTCATCTATCACCGCTTCGCTCTTCCTCTTATTAATTTACAGTACCTAACGATCAAATCACTTGAATGCTACGTCGACGATTCACGGTGCCTTTGCTCTTAAATATTTGCAATTAAGATGCTTCTTTGATCAAAGAGGCTAATAAAATTTAATACTTCGATTTCGATTAATTTCTAAAAATAATTTACTTAAAACCATTAAATAAATAATGTTAACTAGTTATATATATCAAGGATGCCCATAGGGACGAGGGGTGGGGTTAAGACAAACACAAAGTGCGTCATTGCAATTCCTGGTGGGAATGAAAATTGTTGTTAAATTAGCATTGTTATGCTAAAAATAAAAACAGTGATGTTAATAATTTCAACAAAAGGTAATAAAAACATCTTTTAATTTATTAAAATAGTAATTGGAGACTCGTAGAAGGTCCACACTGTTCCTTAAGCCAAGGTTTCCGTTTTGTATATAATTGTGGTTTGTGTGAAATTTGAGGTGTTTCGGAAAAATTTATATAAATTTTTCCGAAACACCTCAAATTTCACACAAACCACAATTAATTTATTAAAAGTGAATAAAATATAATGTACAGGGGGGGTTACTTTTAATGAATCTAGGGGGGTACTTTTCATGAAAATGGAGAAGTGAGCCATGAAGCTAGGGGGGACGGCACCCCTTTATATATAATATATCAAGACAATACCTATCCAGGCTTGATAAATATAGCCAGGCAGGCGATCACAATACTTCCACATTATATTCTATAAAATATAAATGTGAAAGTAAATAAATATCATAATATATAATATATATTATAAAAAAGTCTTTAACTTAGTTTTTTAATTTAATGTCTAAATTGAACATTCTATTTATTGTATTTGCTTAAAAAGGTTCACTGAAGAAGGAATATTGTGAACATTTCCGAAATATTTGGATTAATTCAAAACCACCATTTAAATTAATTTAATAAAAACTGCTTAAAAATAAGCCTTTTTATTTAACCCCTATAAGAATACTCAGAACCACCGTGAATTAAGATGATAAATATATTTCAATTTGATTGGATTTTGATGAGGCAGTCCAAAATTCAAAAAAGAGAGATAATTTAAACTACTTTTTTTATTCAAAAACCGACGTTTCGGAGATTTATTCACTCCTTCTTCAAGCCTTTGAAAGGCCAATGAAGGAAATCCAATGTGACACTCCCCAATGTCTCCTCTCTCAATGGCAGTAACAATATTATATACGCAGGGGTGTCCAACCTTTTGGCATACTCGGACCGCATTTGAAGTAAAAACACACACACCTCGGGGTGCAAATAAAATATACTAATTCTATTGATATTTTTTAATCAACAAAGATAGATGATAATGTATAATAATGATATCCACCATGACAAAGAAGCAAAAATGTCTTTAAAATATTTATATCTAATTTAAAAAATTAAGTCAAAATTGTGAATATTTTTTCGGAAATCTTGATATATTTTTTCACCTTCAAAATTTAAAATCTGCCCTTTTTGTGGGGAAATTGTTCAATTTCTTCTTATTTTAGAAACAAAAAAAAAAAAATAAAGTAAAAAAATATCAGGTCAAATCGTATCAGATATGTTTTGATTAAGTAAATAAATATCTCATTGTTTTAAGAAAGTTGATAATTTCATGTCGGGCCGCATTCTTTGCAGTGCTTGGCCGCGGGCGGACAGTTAAATAGTACATCACTCTCAGCAGAATTTAGTGTAGTCTGCTGAGAATTAAATACTATATCATATCGTTACTGCCACTGAAAGAGGACACAGAGGGGAATGTTACATTGAATTTCCTTCATTGACCTTTCAAAACACTGAAGATGGAGGGAATAAACCTCCGAAACGTCGATTTTTGAATAAAAAATATAGTTTAAATTATCTCTCTTTTTTGAATTTTGTACTACCTCATCAAAATCCACTCAATTCACTTTCAGTCCGTCTCCAAATATTACTTCAATCTTATATTTCAATTTTATTAAAAACAAATAACACAAACACGCCCCCCCCCCCCCCCCAAGAAATAAATCTACACTTCTTCTTTATTGCCTCCTTCATTCTTGTTTGCAACCACAAAAGCCACCGCTAAAGTAAACACAACATGCTGTCTTATATCGAAACGCGATGATAACAATTTTCCAGAGATGTTCTTTGGTTTAAACCTTTTGATGATGCGTGAAAAGCTTTTGGGCAACACAATTGCACTCGTTTGACATTTATTGGAATGAGCACATTTCATCTTTAGCGAACAACTTGACTTTTTGTCACCCACTTAAAGCTCAAATTCATTCCTGTTTCGAATAAAACTCACATTGAAAGAAAAGGTCCTTCATACTTTCTTGCCATTCAGGATAAAATTTAGATGCGATTAAAATATAAGAAGATTCGGCCTTCTTAAATTCTCCATGTAGAACCATTTCCACTCATTTTCTTTTATATGTTCTCAAATAAATAAATAATAAATAAATAAAGCTAATATTTACTAGTAATGAAGCTTTTATTTTTGTGATTAATTTGATTAAAATTTCAATTTTAGTTATTAATAAGTTGTTGTAAGGAAATATGGACAATAACTTATGTAAATATTTTTTATTTATTGCCAACGTTTCGTCAACTTTGTTGATTTCCTCAAGGCTCAAACAAATTAAATTCTTTTCAAATTTGTTATTTTATTAATATTCATTCTTAGCAAACACATAAGGCCAGTCATCACACAGATTGAAAATATTTTCCTAAATTTCCCCAATCTGTGTGATGACTGACTGGCCTTATGTTTTTGCTAAGAATGAATATTAATAAAATGACAAATATGCAAAGAAGTTAATTTGTTTGAACCCTGAGGAAGTCAATAAAGTTGACGAAACGTTGCCAAAAAATATAAATTATTTTCATAAGCTATTGTCCTTATTTCCCTACAACAACTAATTAGTTTAATCGATGGACATAAATAATCAAAATAATTATAATTATTTATTGAACACGAACAAATAATACAATATAACTACGAGGTTTCGATCGACTTATTCTACGATCGTTCTCAAGTATAAGCACCCACTCCGTTAACCTATAATCGTAGTGGGTGCTCATACTTGAGAACGATCGCAGATTAAGTCGATCAAAACGTCGTAGTTATATTGTATTATTTGTTCGTGTTCAACAAATAATTATAATTAATTATATTTCATTGTTCGCGTCCATAATCAAATATTTAAAAGGATCGTAGGGAGTTGGACCAGAATTTAAATCAAACGCAAAGTTTTTAAATTAAATGGGCCAAACGGTTCGTCACTAATTAGAGGCTTCCTCAGTGGATGAAATAGTGAAAACAAGACAATTTTATTAATTATTTCATGTTTTTTTACAGTAGTAGTACAATAGTAGAGGTTAGGTTAGTTTTTACTTCATTTTATAAACTTATTTGTCAGGAGTTCTTACTACAAGAAAAAACATTCCATAAAAGTAGGTATGTATTCATCGAATCATTCAATTTGTTATTAATACAATACAAAACATTAAAAAAAAACAATTATAATTGTTCTTCGTTATAATAATTATAAAAAAATCGAAAATTGTATAAAAATCTTTCATCAACCATTAAATCTATTAAATTGAACCCATCAACTATCAACCTCTTTCGGTCAATTCACGAATCAAATAAATTTTAATTTTTATAATTAATATAAATAAATAAATAAATTTTATTACAAAACACTTTCAAATTCTCTTGATGGATGAATGAAAAAAAATTCTCTTCATATTATATTATTGTACTAATTCAAACAATTGACTATAAACAATATTAATACACTGAGGAAGTCCATAATCAAACGAAACGTTTGGCCCATTTAATTGAAAAAATTTGCGTTTGATTTAAATTCTGGTCCAACTCCCTACGATTCTTTTATATATAATTAATTATGTGTGATTTAAATAAAAATTCAAATTTTAAATAAAGCCAATAGTTCTAACAAAAGCGACCTTTGCGTATAATATATAATTCACAGACTCCGAAACCCCTATGAGATCAAAGTGAAGAGGTGTCAAAAAAACTGATTTGTTAATTGGTTTTTTACTTTGTCTTCTAGGAACTAGAACTCTCTCCCTGCTGCCTATCTCTTTTCACAATCTAACAAACATAAAATTTAACAAAATTGTATTGTACTATATAATGCCGTCTAAAATCTATTCGCCAGCTATTTCTTTTAAACCAAACTCACTTGAATTGAGGGTGTTGAGTGTCCCTTTAATATTTAACGCCTAATGATGCAACCCGTGATTCAGAGCGTTCGATTCGAATGCATAATCTAGATCTCACAGGCGAAGCTCTCTATCTTTCTAATCTTACCCCTCCTTTTTTTTGGTCACTATCAATTTCCAATAGTGAGTCATTTTCATAAGGTAAATAGTTTTAACTATCAAAATATTAGTCAAATCATATACACCGAACAACTCAAGTTTGAGTTATTTGCCATAAATGAATTTAGTCTTTTTGATTTTAAGTCGATTCTTCCACGTTATCACTAGAGGTTGCCATTAATAGTCAAAACATCAAAAATGGAATGCAATAAGGTTATTCCGCTAGTATTAGATAATAATCGATCGTTATTTTTGATTTTAAGCCGATTCCTCCATATCTTCAGCAATGGTTACCAATAATAATCAAAACGTCAAAAACCTAATGTAGAATTGTTATTCCTCAAGTATTAGATGAGAATCGATCACTATTTTTGATTTTAACTCGATTCCTCCATGTCTTCATCAATGGTCACCAATAAAAACCGAAACGTCAAAAATCCAATATAGAATGGTTAATCCTCAAGTATTAGATCAGAATCAATCACTATTTTTGATTTTAACTCGATTCCTCCATGTCTTCAGCAATGGTTACCAATAATAACCGAAACGTCAAAATTCCAATGTAGAATGGTTATTCCTCGACTATTAAATGAGAATTGATCATTATTTTTTACTTAAAGTCAACATGAACTGCAAATAGCAAGTGATAAGTATCTGATTAATAATAAAGGAATAAAAACATATTAATATTTCAAATGAATTTGGATAAAGTTTAGCAACGATCCGTTGCAGTTTATTTAAATATGTTTCACTATAAACCTACACCGCTTTCCATTAATGTTATGAAATGTCTTTATTTCCTCCATTTTTTCAATGGCTCTATCTATCCTTGTGTTACATCTTCACCTTCTTACATCAATATAACCAAATAGAATATTTAGAACTGGCAATATTTTTAATTTTTACTATTTTTTTCTTTCAGAAAAACATAGACTCTAGTACTGAGGGAACAGTACTGTGGTAACATTATTTACATTCTAAATTTTCTCAAGCTATTATTCACTTAATAATTAGTGCACGCATACGACAGAATAATAAGAGAAAAATAGAATTGTTGGATATGAACTTATAAGGAGATCGAACGTTTTAAGCAGTGTTTCTCAAACTTTTTCGAATGTGGAACTCTTTTCCGTTTATAAGGCTTAAAGCGTTGTTATGGGAACATTTTTTTTGGCTTTGAAATATAGTTATTTGGAGTGAATTAATTAAGAAACACCACTTTTATTGTCTTATATTTGTTTTACTTATACAATCATCCCCTATATCTATATTAAACAGTAACTAAATCAAAATTTCCGTAAGTAAAAGAAAAAAAAAACATTTTCGAACACATCCACTTTTCATAGGTATTGCCATCAATGCGATGAATGATACTGTTTTTTGTGTTTACGTACACAAATACTTTATATCAGTTCTTATTGATGAAAGTTGTAATCTCATATCCGACTCTGCATCCAGCTTATTGCGGTACTTATTTTTTGTTAATAGGTAAGTTGAGAATTCAGACTCGCATAAATTAGTTGTAGCAAATGGTAAAGAGAATTACCATAAAACACTTTTCTGGGTTGATGCGTACAAAGCTTACTTGATGTATTGTTAATCGTTCTATTGTTTATATTTATATTTATATGTTGATATTGTTGTTAAATAAATGTTTTAAATGAGATTACGAGTTCTTAATTAAAATGATCGTAATATTGGCGCCCGAACAATGTGAAAATGATAAGAAAACCTAGTAGACCACTAGCGAAGAGGAATAAGAAAAATGATTTTGCGAATATGGAAATAACGAGGGGGGAGATATCGAAGATCAAGGATCATATAAAAAAGGTGAGCATAGAGTAATGGATTTGGGAGAGGAGGTGAATAAATTAAAAAATGAATTCGAAAAAATAATAAAAAAATTAAAAGATGATTTGGAAGAGGAAAAAAACAAGAGGATAGAGTTGGAAGAAATAATAAAAAGGAAGGAAAATTCGGAAAAGGGAAGTGATTTCGAGATTAATAGGAATATTCAATTAGCAGACGTGGGAAAATTCCTTCCGGTGTTTAGAGCTCTCCCAGAGGAAGATCCGAAGTTATTTTTAAAAAAGGTCGAGAATACTCTATTAAAATATAAAGTACCGGAAGATGTTTGGCTCATGGTGGTTTCGGATCAGTTGTTAGATAAGGCCAAGACATGGTGGCGGGTGGTCAATCAATTTCCAGCGTTGGATTGGAAAGATTTTAAAATGAAATTTCTCCGAGAATACGATAGTTTAATCGTAGTCTCAAAGTTAAAGGTTATGTTTTATGAGGAGAAACAGAGAAAAGACGAACCTATAAGGTTATTTATTGAGAATAAGATGGCTTTATATAAGAGAGTTTTTCCGGACGAAGATGCTGGTTCAATCCTTCAAGTTTTAGTGGAGATGATTACTCCACGTGTTAGATCGTCCATTAGGGGAATGAAATTCACTGATATTGAAGGGTTTATGCAGACGGTAGAAGAAATAGAAAGGGATTTAAAGGATATGGATAAAGAAGAGAAGACAAGTCCCACTCAGGATAGAAGTTGCATTCAGGATAGACGTTTTTGTGGATTCTGTAGGCGAGAAGGACATGGGGAAGACACTTGCTTCAAGAAGGGAAACGAGTGGAGGGGCAAGGAAAAAGGGAGTTCCTTGTCCAAAAAGCAGTAGGATTCCCTAAGAAAGTAGGAATAGAAAGTGAGATCGGTAGTCATATTATTTGTTGTGTGAATAAATTTTCGGAAATCATTAGTCCATCAATGGAATTAGAAATAGAGGAAAGTAGAAGGGCATTAACTAATGAAGATGATTTAATTCCGTACTGGTTGAAGGAAGTCAAGGAGGATGAGTTGAATATAATGGAAGAGGAGAAACTAGATGCTGGTCAGATGAAATTAAATCAAAATAAGGAAGAGTTACTTCATCAAATAAAATTATATTTAGAAAAATCGATGGATGGAGCAAAAATTATTGAAAATAGTCAAGAAAGGGGAAGGTTAGTTAAATATCATTCGAGTTATTTTAAACCTAGGAAGAAAGAAGAATGATCCTGTGGGAAGCTGCGTCCGTGTTCTAAGGAGGGGAGAATTGATGCGTACAAAGCTTACTTGATGTATTGTTAATCGTTCTATTGTTTGTATTTATATTTATATGTTGATATTGTTGTTAAATAAATGTTTTTAAATGAGATTACGAGTTCTTAATTAAAATGATCGTAATAGGGTCAACTGTGGATATTCGCCTGTTAAACTAGAGAACTAGACCAAAATTTTGCCAAAGGCATCGTTTTATAGGCAGTGAAGAATCTGAAGTCATTTACATAAAATTTTCATAATCCTGTTGTAAAAAAGGAGGCTCACTCTTCAATACAACAAAAGGATTTTTCACACAGGAATTATTTTTGAAATTATCATCAGTGAAATAACGTTCAAATGATTTATTCAGACATTCCAAGTGATGAATGATTTTCGAATATTGACTGGTATTTAGATCTTCTTCCAAAATATCCTTCATAGCTAGAAAACACTCGAGATCTCTGCGATTCACACAACTAATCCAAAACTGCACCTTCCATTTGAACGCTAGAATTTTTTCACCTCCCGTGAATTTTTTTGTGGAACCCCAGGGTTCCGCGGAACACACTTTGAGAAACACTGGTTTAAAGTTTATCCCCACTGGGTTATAACTAAGAAACGACTGGTTTAAGAAATCTAGTGGAAGTTCAGAATACTATAGACACCCAATTGAGATAAAACAGCTTCAGAGAATTGTGATGAGAATGAATGGATCGAAATGGGCGAAGAGAGTGATCATGTATAATCCAGCAATTTCTAGAAAACGAGAAGGACCTCGGAGAACATGGGAAAAAGACTTAAATGGTGCAATGAGAGACGGAAATATAGTAGTAAAGAAATGAGAAAACAAAAAGAAAGAGAATTTGGAAGTTGGGAATTCAGATGCAGTCCGCTTAAAAAAATTAAATAACTTTTGAAAGCTAATCCTATTGGTTATTAATTAATTCCTTTCTCTTTATAAGAGGATTATTATACTTAAATTTTTGTTTGGGGTTAATTATTCCTTTTATTTTTTAAAACATCAAAGGTTCGAAACTCATTAAAAAAAGAATTCATTCTCTTTTTTGCGATTCTTCTCAGTTTTTCAATATCCACAACTCGACCATTTTAATTAATTTTCATAAAAAATGGAGTTTGAGAAAATTATCATTCTTTTCTGAACTTATCAAGTTGACATTTTAATTATACATTTAAATAATATATTCATTAGTAATTAAGATGAGAAGGTTAAGCGGAACGAAAATAGAATTTGGTTTTTACTTAGTAATTCCATAAATTAATAGACACCTTTATGATTTAATAATGAAATTTTAAATTAGTGCATTTTTTGATAAAAAAAACGTCAAATTGGTAAATTATCATTGATCTTAGAATTTGGTATAAACAAATAAATATGAATGTGTAATTAAATAATTTCAGATTTAGGTCAATCCTTTTGGTCAGCAACTATCAACAATCGCATTGTCATATATATATATATATATATATATATATATATATATCGTATAATATTATATATATTATAAATGAGGTATATCCGTAAGTTTCAATTGAAAGTGTCTTAACTTTCAGTTTTCCCTTTAGACCTTCTCAATCAAATCCAGTGAAATCCAAATAAAATAGAGTCCCAAAAACTAGGCCTAATGTCAACAGAAGGGTGGCCGAGTTTGTGAAAATACCAGGTTATCAGGAATGGGGTTGAAAAAGAATAAGCACCACTGTTACTTCAGAAAATACAGTCCTGTACTTGTATGTATTGTTTGCTTGAGAATACAACAGAGAATAAACTGCCCAAATACCCTTAAACAAAGGAAAAGTACGTACTTTATGAAGGCATAGAGCCTTTATTACATGAAAATGAAAATAGTACAGTAATTTACATGATAAGACAGACCTCGGAAAAATACTTTATGAAGGCAAAAAGCTGTCTATAATGTAAATTAGCTAGCCAACTTTGCAAAAACTAGTGGGTTTTTTTTTGCCCTGCCGGGTTATCGAGTGCCGAGTTTTCGAGACTACTATAATACCAACTGGAGGGGGCCAACTGAGGGGTAACAAGCCAACTGCATCTTTCAGCTCTTTCTTAATTTCTCTTGCATTCGTTGGTTTCTAATAGTGGTGCAGTTTGTTCTGATGCGGATTTTAGTTAGTTGTAGACGCGTAGTTAGGGAGTTTTTCTAAGAGGGCAGCTGATTAGCCTACCTAAACAAGGATTCAATTTCGGTATCCGATTAGAGATCAACTAACTTTTTTAAAGCAATTGACAAATTTTGGAAGTAACGAAATAATTTAATAAGAAATACATAAGTGCCTCGTAATAATCGTGTTTCGATTTTTCTAAGGGGGAGGGATGAGTTTTGTAGGGGAAATAGCCCCATTAACTACGTTCATACTGATTTGGGTGACCATCTACAGACATTGTGTCTGGATGGCATTACATCCTTCCCAATTTCAATGGAATAGTGGGAGCTGTGACCTTCCATCTCGCTAGAAACTCAACTACTATTATTCCTAAAGAGAATATTGCATTACCAGTATTGGCATAAGTTGGCCAATAAATATTACGTTTCGGACATTTTCTTTATGTTCTTAGGTGTGATTTTTTCCCACAGTAAAGAATTAATAAGAAAAATAAACCTCAAAACCTTTTAATTATTTTTTATTTAACATTCTTAAATTCACTGGTCGTTTCTAACTATATTGATATTTATTACTGTATATGTTGTGATATTGTCTTGTAAAATTAAATTAATATATCTTCTTCTTATAGGTAAATATTTCTTTTTTATCTTAATTGGTTATATTAATAAAATAAAGGAGAAGGCATGTAGTATGTCGTTTCCATTAATTACTTATTTTCCGAAAAGCAATCATTAGGTCAATAACAAATCAATTAGTATCTTCATTTTTTCGGAAAATAGGTGTCTAACGTTGTCGTTCATTAGATAAGTAGCTTTTAAAGATGGGATCCAGACATATAGACATATTACAGACACACGAACAGCAAATTGATTTTCTCTTTATTTCAGACATTTATACACAATGAGCTTCGTCTACCTACCGGAATTACCGAATATTAACCTTACTTGGGATATATAAGGAATGCTAACTGACTGAAAAGTATATGAACGCATTCATCTATAGATAAATCAGCTTATACATTTAAAACGAAATTTCCTGAGGAACAATAAACACCATCAGACCAGTGACGGGTTAAATATAATAAAAAATAAAAATAAAACCGACTTCAAAAAACTTAAATGCAACAAATAAAATAATAATAACTCAAAAATCAAATAAAATACACTAAAAGGTATAAAATATTTATCTTATTTAGTTACAACGAAAAGACGAAATATTAACATGAAATTACTTTTTGAAGTCGGTGCCAAACAAACTATACCTATAAGCGAGCGTGCCCGCCAAACGTACTAAGTAAGATCCGTCAAGTGCGATTCATAAAATATATATGTTTGGCACCGACTTCAAAAAGTAATTTCATGTTAATATTTTGTCGTTTAGTTGTAACTAAATAAGATAAATATTTTATACCTTTTAGTGTATTTTAATTGATTTTTGAGTTATTATTATTTTATTTGTTGCATTTAAGTTTTTTGAAGTCGGTTTTATTTTTTTTATAAAAATTATTTTTATTTTTCTCTTTTTAGTGATGTTATTAATAGTGACTTAATATAATACCTTGCATGCATCTTGTAAGAGAAAGCGTCAGGCGAATGAATCAGAAAATGATAAAAAAATTCAATTAAAAAATATAGAAATTTTCTCAAAACGTTTACGGGTTTTAAATGAATGTTATATAAGATTTTTACTTTACTATACAGGGTATGGTCAAGTATTGTAATCGTGCATGAAAAAAGTGTTTTTTTTCCTTATTTTTTCAAAATATCTAAAAAACGGCTGAAACTATTTTGATTAAAAAAATTGAGCGAAACCATGGCATTTCGCTCTACAAAAAAGCCCTAATAAGTGAACATCGAAAAAATTATATTTTTCGAGATAATAATTGTTTTGTCAAAATGTCTGTTAGTCTGGTTGTCAGTTAGTTAGTCTGTGCGTTACCAAATTTTTGTGGACGAACTAGCTCAAAAACTAGTGCGAATATCGAAACCAAATTTCACACGTAGTTTTGGTCCATTTAGATGAAGAGCTGATTAGATTTTGGTGCATATCGACCCAAAATTAAAGGGGGTGGAGGGGGGGTTAAAAATGAAAATCTTGGCCATTTATCAAACACAACCAAATTTTGTATACATAATCAGTGGGATCCCAGAAGTCTAAAAATGCAAAAACTAACCGCCCAAAATGGGGGGGGGGGTGGTATAGGGTCAAAAATGAAAATCTTGCCCATTTACCAAACTCAACCAAATTTTGTATACATATACCCCAGAAGTATAAAAATTCAAAAACTAACGCCCCCTATATGATTATAAATAATTTTAAGGGCCAGGTTGTATGGTAAAGTCAAGTGTATGGTCACATCAGAACAGGTCAGCTTATTTTTATAAAAGATTTTATTTATATAATATATTATTTGCTCATAAGAATTAAAGATTTACGTTATTTCGTCGTTGATCATATCATCAGAACTTGACCAAATTAATATAGCACGATCCCTAAGATATCTCCTTTCCAATAAAAAAAGAATCATCAAAATCGGTTCATAGACAAAGAAGTTAGGCCTGAACAAACTTAAGAAAAAAGGTCTAATACCAATGAAACAAAAAACGGGACCAATCGGAAACTAGACTAAACCCAATGCAAAAAAATTCAGTCGAATAGAGAACCTCCTCCTTTTTTGAAGTCGGTTAAAAAGTTAAACATCATTTAACACTTTTAACACTAGAATTAAATAAACTGCAACGGATCGTTGCTAAACTTTATCCAAATTCATTTGTAATATTAATATGTTCTTGAGTAAAGTACTTTAAAATATAATTTTACTAAAAACTTTATTTAACCTTTTTTGTGGTCCTCAAAGTACTTAATTAGGATATTAAATTTCATCAAAATTGTTTAACTCATTTTCAAGATATTTAGAAAAAACTAAAAAAGTACTGAAATAAAGTACTAATGTTTGTGGACCGATATGTACCAAAAACTAATCAGCGCTTCATTTTGTTAAACTAATGGTAGGTTTTTCAATTTCATTTCAATCAGCGCAAAGGTGTGGAAAAAATCGTGGACGAAAAAAACGATAACACACACACATACATACATACATACATCCCCACGCACTTCCAAAAAAAATGGCACTTTTTGGCCTCTCGACGAGATTCCAGGTAATTTTTGGCAAAACCGTCACGTGTTAAAATTCAATCTCATTGAATACTTCCAATCAAGCTTGAGTTGTTTGCCAAAAAAGAATTTAGTCTTTTTGATTTTAAGTCGATTCTTCCACGTTTTCAGGAAAGGTTGCCATTAATAGTCAAAACATCAAAAATGGAATGCAATAAAGGTTATTCCTCTAGTCTAGTATTAGACAAGAATCGATCGTTATTTTTGATTTTAAGCCGATTCCTCCATATCTTAAGCAATGGTTACCAATAATAATCGAAGCGTCAAAAATCTAATGTAGAATTATTATTCCTCACGTTATAGATGAGAATCAATCGCTATTTTTGTTTTTAAGTCGATTCCTCAATGTCTTCAGCAATGGTTACCAATTTAAACCGAAACGTCAAAAATCCAATATAAAATGGTTAATCCTCGACTATTAAATGAGAATCGATCATTATTTTTGAATTAAAGTCAACAGGAACTGCAAATTGCAAGTGATATCTGATTAATAATAAAGGAATAAACATATTAATATTTCAAATGAATTTGGATAAAGTTTAGCAACGATCCGTTGCAGTTTATTTGTATTGTTGATGAAATAATTGACACTGTGTGATAAAAATTTTAGATATTGATATATAATTTTCAAATTGTTTTTTAAAAAATTCATGATGAATAATAGTACAAGTACAACAATTCTATCACAAAGCTACTGTGTGTCATTTGCATAACACCTATAAATTTTATAATGGTAACAAAATGCCAATTTTGTAAGGTTTTTGTTAATGAGCTGAAAATTGGTACGCAAATATCTTACAAACCATTGTAAGTGTTTATTGTTGGTGTTGGTGCAAGGTGAAACATCTTTAATAAAGATAAAAGTAAATAAATAATATATGAACATTTCATATAATATTTATTTACTTTTATCTTCATTATATTATCAAAATAGTAATTTCATAAGAAAACTCGATAGGTGAAGGTCGACCTAAGTCGGAATCTTGGACTATAATGAGTTTTTGAAAAATTATCCTTTGGCTAGATTTTTCCAAAAGTGTGTTTTTTAAAATAATGAGCATATAAATCATACTATTTTTTTCTTTAACAAATAATTCTGAGACAAGCTTCAAATCTACTTAAATCAAAGACCGCATCGAATGGAAAAGTAACCAACACAAAAGAGCTACAAGTTCTAATTGCGTCTTTTCGTGTCTTTCCATCCATATCGTGTATCATTTGGACATGTTCTTTTTGCGCTCGTTCTTCCCTTGTCTTTTACCACTTGTTCTCTCTCGGTCTTATTTCATTGTTCCTGTGCCCTCGCTCTGTCTCTATAGGTTTTAATTAAAACCCTCTTAAAGATGATTCTTCTTGCTGGAACTATTATTACCCTCCAGAGTTTACGGGAACAGATATTTTCATTTTAAAACTCATATGAGTTTGGATTAATTTTAAGCAATTCAATTTTTTTATGATTTTCAATTCAGCACTCCTCTAATATAATATATAATACATTTATATGAAAAAACTTAATAACATTTTTGAAAACTATCAATACATTGAAATAAAATTAAAAAATTCGTTTTTTTAATTTTTTCTTTATTTATTTTTTTTTATTTTTTATTTTTTTATTAAAATACCATTAGAAAATGTATTTAATTTTTTAAACATTAGTAATATTTAAAATGAAATAAAAAATAATTTAAATTAATCAATCATATCCCCATGCCATAAATATTTATGCAAAAAAAACATATATTTTTTAACAAAAAATCGTTTAACGTATCACATCAATTTATGCTGCATTATTATTATTTTTCTGTTGAATATTTTTTAAAATGAAACCTATGCAAGACCGGGCGCATTGAAAAGATGTGGTTACTAATTAAGGCTTTGACAGACCCTTGCATTTTCAAAATGAAGAGAGTGATCAAGAGAGAGGTTGTAGATCAACTTTTTATCAAGGTAATAAGACCCTCACCACACTAGTCAATTCGCAGGCGACGCAACGCAAACTCGAGTATCGTCAATTTGAGTTGCCTGTGCTTAGGATAGCCACAGCCGACTTAGTATAGTTAGTACTTAGTACTTAGTTATACTGAGAATACTGTAAAGCGATTCAGTCTGCTTCTAGCCGAGGTGAACCCTCGTTCAACTGTTTTGACATTATTCATTAAGGTCATGTTTCCCTCAAGGTCAGGAGACGCACAAGAGACTCAACCGACTGGCGACCTTCCTGGCAAGTTTCCTAGACTAGTAGAATACGAGTTTCTTGGGAATCGCTCCGTTTGTGTCTCCCCACTACTCAACATTGGAAGTGGATTCTAAGATACTCTCAGGATACTCGAGTTTCTGTTGAGTCGCCTGGGAATTAGCTAGTGTGAAGAGGCCCTATAAGTGAAAGGAAAGACGTCGGGAGACAATTCCAGTTCCTTGAAGTCATGGGGATAAACATATTGGCGAATTAAGTGGTTCGGTTTTCGAACATTCCCCCCAGTTTTCCAGTTGGAAGAAAGCAAACTTTCGGGAGAATTATTGACTTCAGCCAATCAGATCATACGCCATGATAGTATCTATAAAATAAAAAATGCGCGGAAACGCTTCTTCAGCTAGTGGAGAGAGATGGTAAGGAATCACATTGTCTATTACTCTGTTGAATCGTTTCTAAATTGCATCCTGGCTGGCAAGAGAATGCTTGGAGGTCCCGCTACACAGATGCTGACCGTATTCGATACAGGGGCGGATTTGGGCTTTCTTGATGTTTATAGAGCATTCTCTATATATAGAACCTGACCAATATACAGGGGGTTTAAAAAATAGAGGTCACGGATTTAAAGGTATATAATAATACATCTCAAAATAATAAAACAAGTTCATATATAAACATATGTCCGGAAATACCTAGTTTCAGACCTAAAGCGATTTTAATATTTTATTTCTGTCATAATCCAACTCATACTTTTAACATTACAATAAAATCATAGTGGCCGTGTACAATGAAAAACACTCAATTATAAATGATAAAAAATGTTCAAAATGTCCACCTTGACCATCATTACAACATTCTAATCTTCGCCTCATGGACTGACGAATACGTTAGATTGATTGTTTTCCATTATATACGTCCACTATGATTTTTTTTAAATGAAAATGATGAGAGAAGGATTTACACCAAAAACTTTTCTTCACTTTTAAAATTATGTCTGATACCATTCGTTGTCCTGAGCTTAAAATTCTTTTTCCACTGAACAATCCCTCGTACCCACTACGACAGAATCAACCATTCTATCCACCAGTTCCATTTACACGTCATTCCGAAACCAACCCTATTTATAGATTAAGCATCGCTTATAACGCCCTTTCCCAAAAACATGCGTTTTGAACTTTACTATAGATACCAACAGAATGTCTAGAATTATAAAAATAAACACACTTTCATATATTTAAATACTCACTATCATAATTATTATATCTGATTTACTCTGTATTGTTGTTTAGTATTTGTATGTTTAACATTATTGTTTTTTTCTCTACTTTTTACTTAGTGTTTCTTTGTATTACTTTTTGTAATGTTTTTAAAGGCACATGCCGTTGAAATAAATAAATAAATAAATAAATAAATAAATAAAAAGATGCACCCCCTAAAGGCCCGGGATGGCTCCTCCATCGTGAAAAGAACAAGAAGAAGGGATTTTATGGGCTGGGTAGAGGTCGAAGGTATCTGTGGATACGGGTCTTAAACAGCTGAAGGTTATAAGTCACGGGGAAGACGGTGGCTGGGAGCGAGTTTCAGTCTCTGGAGGTCATAGGAATAAAAGAGTTGGCGAAAGCGCTTGTTCGATTTTTATCCATTTTGACAATGAAGGGTGCTGAGCGTTCAATAATCGTTTGTTTCTCGTAAAGAGGGCTTTAGGGGGGATAATTGATTTCAGTTTGACTGAACAGACACCATGATAGTATCTGTAGTACAGGGAAAGGGCAGAAACGTTTCTTCAGTGAGCTAGGGAGTCGAGTGAGTTAATTTTATTGTAATGTTAAAAGTATGAATAAAATTTAGGGAACGCGGTGTTGGTTTATAGTGAAACATTGTTAAAATTAAATTAGGTTTGAATATCAAATCTACCGAAAACCTACTTTCACAGACACTATAATTCCCTATGATTCTAACCACCCCTCAACACTAAATTATCTGTTTTCTACTCAATGTTCAATAGATTAGAAAACATTCCTTTAACCTCAGAACACCATAACCATGAATTAGCTATCATCCACAAAATAAGCGATAATAACAATTACCCCCGACACTTGATCGACAATATTCAGAAAAAGGTAATTTATAAAATAACAGCCCCCTTTTATATTCCATCATCCCAACAAAAGAAAAAACTTTAAAAAACTTTATTTCCATTCTTCACTCAGCTACCCTATAGCTAATATGTTTCGCAAACTTAATATCACCCCCGCATTCTATAACAGGAACAACCTTTCATCCATATTGGTTAACAATAAAATCGATATAATTAAACCAATAACAATGAGTGGTGTATATAAATTGCAATGTAATGACTGTCAATCGTTTTATATCGGACAAACAGGTAGATCTTTCAATCAACGCCACGTTGAACATATGAGATCTCTTCGCAATCTACAGGTGAATAGTTTGAACCCAAATGCCCCCCTCTTAGTTATACCTCGGCTTTTGCAGATCATTTGTTTGACCACAACCATTCACCTTCATCGACCAACCCCTCCATTTACATTTCATTCCAAAAAGTAGGAAATTGGATTTATTGGAGTCAGCTGAAATTAAAAAGGCCATACACCTTAATCAAAACATCTTGAACAATCAAACAGACATCAAAACTTCACCAATAATTGACATCTTAATCAATGATATTTAATTTGAATTGGAGTGCGATGAGAGTGTATGGTGGGTTTATTTTTAATTTTTATTTATTTTTTTAAATAGAAAATGAGAGATGAAATTTTCGCTATGCACCCTCATTGCATTCCATAGTTTATTGCCCTCCTTTATAACACATACATAATTTTCGGCAACTTCCAAGTATAAATATCTTTTCTTTATTCCAGCCCTTTGTCCCCCTACATCTGTTCTTTCGGCTCTAAAGCCATCCCATCCTTCTGATAATTCTTTCATATTTACACTAAGTCATAAATAACTGTACATCATATTAAAATTAAAATAAATTCTGTTCAAAATATCATGTTATCTTTAGTCAATGTTCTCCTGACGATGAGTTAAGAGCTCGAAATATATAGAGTAAACTAAAAGAATCTTTGTATTTTAATTTTTCTCCTTGTGAAACACCACCAACTCCAACCTAATTTAATTTTAAAAGTATGAGTTGCACAATGACAGAAATAAAATATTAAAATTCCTATAGGTCAGAAACTAGGGATTTCCGGACATATCTTTTTATGAACTTGTTTTATTGTTTTGAGATGTATTATACACCTTTAAATCCGTGACCTCCATTATTTGAACACCCTGTGTAATATTATATAATATTTTTTTAGAAATCGAGTCTAAACAGAGGTCAAAAGGAACATAATGAGATATATATATAGTAAAAAATAAATATAATAAAATGTAAATTAAAATAAAATCATCAAGAAATTTATAATGTACTTTTTCTAAAGCTTCATAAAGATGGAGCATATCATCCGGTTGAGTTTGAATTTACTATTAAATAGTAAAAAAATAACTTCTTTATATACTTTTAATGTCCATAACTTTTTCTTTCTCCTTCGTGATGGATATTATGTCGTCTGATAAATGATATTTCAAGAATTGTGCTCGTGGACCATTTTCTTACGAACATATTGTATCGTTTTGACAATTTTTTCTTCGTTATAAATTATTTCTTAAGTTGACACAAGATTACATTTTTATGAATGATCTTTATTTTTACCCAGCGGATTTATTTCACTTCTATAATCGTGGAACATAATTTATAATAAATATACATTATCTTTTTTAGCTGCCGAAATATATATATATTAACATTATTTAATACTGACTACTTCATTTGTATTATTTCTTTGATATCTCGTTAATAAGTAAAACTATAACTCTAAATATGGCTGGAATTATGGAATGAATAATCCAAAGATAAATAAGGTGATATGACCATTCATACGACTTGGCTATACCTCCATACCCCTGATCTTCTCACATATTTATATTTTTATAATTTTCAACCAAGACACATATTAAGTATAATCGAGCAGAAGAAATTGGTGTTCTTGTTGTTTTTCAAAATAAAAGCTTAAATATAGTTTGAAAAAAAAGCCTATTAAGTCGTTAAGATCTACAAAAAACCTTCTGAATTAAATCTTGTAAAAATCAACGAAGAAATATTAATTATTAAAAAAACTGTCACTAGTAAACGTTAAGTTACGCGGAAATAAACCATAATCAGTTATTAATCTCATACCAAACAACTTGAAATAGATGCGATTTCGTTGAAAAGTTTTTGTTTTGCCGAGGGTAGCAGAATTGTTGATTCACAAAGATAAACAAAGAGTAAAATGAGAGAGTCTTCTGTTTTTTAAATAAAATAATTTTTAATTATTTCTAGAGATTATTTAAAAAACAGAAGACTCTCTATTTTATTTTTAACCTAAAATAAAAACAATTCTGTTACCATCGACAGTGAAATCTTTTATTCAACTAATAAACAAAGAGGTTCTCCTCTGCATGATGCAAATAAACATACACACATATATATCGAAATTAGATATCTGTATATATATTATTTATTTGTTTGAGACTATAGTTTCGAAGAGTTGGTCTTCATCATCAGTCTTTTTTAATTATAAATATTTTGTGCATGAGGTCAATATACATACGGTAAATAATATATATATACAGATATATAATTTCGATATATATGTGTGTATGTTTATTTGCATCAAGCAGAGAACAATCTCTTTGTTTCTCTTTGTGATGCAATTTCGTTTTGATATTTATCTCATGAATTAGAGCGCACACCATATTTGTTACCTACCCTATAAATATATAATTAAATGGACATTTTACCAATAATATATTAATGTAATTTGTCTTTATGGCTGGTTATTGGGTACTTGGACTTGAAATAAATTAGAAGTTAAATTTTCGAAATGTTGCTACATTTCGCAGTATCTTTTTCTGCTTCCTCAGGTTTTTAAACTTAATCTCCTCGTAATAAGTAATATAGAGTTCAATTTTTTTTTTAATTATTAAAAAAATATCACCTGCCTTGAATTTGAAATAAGAATGAGGGAGGGCATGGTTTGCTAATTTTTTTCACAATGACTATTTTTTTCTATTATTAAAATCTCTTTTATAAAATAAAGAAATTCAATTTTTTAATATTGAATAAAATTTTTTAGAATTTTCTTAATATTATCTGACCAAAAATATTCTTATATTTATTTACCTCCAAGATTTCTCACTTGAAATTGTCAAACTTTTAAGTATTTTTGACCGAAATTGAAAAAAGGGAGGTTATCAATTCAAAGGAATGTCTGTTTTTTTTTTCTATATGTCAGCTAGCTTAGGTTAAAAACAACTGAAACATCATGTATGAATTTTTTCAAACTCACACTTAACTAAAAATAAAAGCGTGGGCTGTTTTGACTTATAATTTAATTAAAATAAGTGCTCATGCATTTATTTTTAAAACTGTGTGTATAGACCGTGGGTGCCGGGAGGAGGGTGAAAAGGGGTGCACTTACACAGAAAAATATTAAGAATTGATTTGAATTTGAAACACATAAATATCTAATATTGTATGCCTACCTATAATCATAAGGATGCACTATTATAAATTATATTTTATTAGTTAATAGTAAGTACTTATATTGTGTATAGATGCAGATGCATCCCCTGAAAATAATCCTGCCGGCCTCCATGGTATAGACCTTTTTTCGGGCACTGAAGAAAACTAGCTCAAAATTTTATTAAAATAAGCTTTTATTTTTAATTATATGAAAAAAACTATTTTCATTTTTTCTTTCAATAAACGTTTTTTTTTAGTATTTTTTACTCCATGAATACTTCAAATTTGAATAGTTAACAAGAGAATAAGATAAGAGCTCCTACTTTATCTAAATGTTTAATAGTCAGTTGAAACTTGGGTTTTTCTAAATATTGCTTTCATGCTCCCTCAATCTGTTTATGAAGGAGAGAAATCAATAGATCAACTAGTTCTAGCAAGAAAGTTTGAGCCGCTGTTAAAGAGAGATTAAAACAGCTTGAAGCTAACATTAACGGACAATTGCGGGGGTGGTTCACTGGAAAGAGAGCCTCTTCATAAAAGTTTGTGTGGGTGGAATGGCGAGGTCGATGGCCAGCCATTGGCAGGCGTCTTCAAGCCGAGAGGAAAGAGACCCTCTAAGGACCTTTGGGAAGGAAGCAGACATGAGCGATTAACTGTTGAGAGCCTCCCAACCACTAATTTCACTTTATTGTCTTAAATTCTAGAATTCTATTCTCCAATAAAATATAAACCGATTAAATTAATATATAAAATAAGAAAGAATAAAATAATTATTGAAAATACAGAAAAAAAGCAGATAATTTTTCAAATTTTTCCTTCATTAATAAATATGCGGAAGGGAGGGTTATTCTATTAGAATCCGATCGAGGAAAATAACTAAAAAGGGTGTGGATAGAATTAGCTAACTTCTTCCATTTTAAAGCGAAGGAAATGCAAAGATGCGAAATACAAGTCCAGACCTGTTCAGACTATTAAAGATTTTATTTTTAATTTCTATTATTCTACGAATGGCCTTTTGCTCTTGGATAAAAATTATACTCGTTATAGACAAAGCAAATATTTAATTGAACTTAAATAAAATTCAGACAATAATATGGAAAAAATACTAACTGGCGAACGTTACTGGGTAGTGAAAAAGTTTTACTTTTTTCTTCATTTTCATCATTCAATAGAAAAATTAAATTCATAAAAAGAAATCGTCTTAGATAGCAAAATTTGTATATTTTCAATGTGGAGAACTGTTTAGATTTTGGGCTCTCTAAGCCAGTGTTTCTCAAACTGTGTGCCGTGAGAGATTATCAAATGTGCCCCGAGCATTTTTGACAAATAATTAAAATTGCATTGGTTTTATAACTTTGAAATAGTAGGTATTTGTAATTACTTCATTTTTTTTTATATCATACAACTTTTATTTTTTTTTTATATTTCGGTGTGCCGCAAATGATTCCTGGTATTTTTAGTGTGCCGTCAACCAAAAGAAGTTGAGAAACACTGGCTTAGATACTCTCATCCTGTCTCAAACCATTTCTTTTACAGTTCAAAAGTTCCAGATCCCATATAAATGTTTACATTTAAAAAAAAATTATTTTAAAAATTTGCTCGCTAATGTGTGATTGAGAGCATAGATAGAGACTTAAACTATTATAAAAAATTAAGTTATAGTTATAATCTAATATTTTTTATTTAACATTAGCGACGAAAAGACCTCCTTAATGTGTGGGTGAGCGATTCTTTCTTTAGAATCTGATCGATAAAAATAACGACAAAGAGCGCGAATAGAATGATCTCCCTTTCTTTAGAGCTAAGGTGCATTGAAAGGATGAAAATACAAGTTCAAACCTGTTTCAGACTATTTGAGATTAATTTCTTAATTTCTATTATTCTAGGAATGGCCTTTCGCACTCGGACGAAAAAGATACTCGTTATATAAAGAGACAGAGTATTCAATTGAACTTCATTAAAGCAAATAATTTGCCCAAATACTTTTGAGTTTATCTTTCATGATTAATTTTTTTAATGCAATTTATAGATTTTAAATGAAAATCATGGGACGAGGACATGTAAATTCATTTACTTTTAATCTCATAAAATCAATTTATTTATTTTCCACAAGATAGCTGAAGTGATTGAAATAGGAAATCTGGAATATTTTTTCGCATATTCTTTAAATTTGCTAATGTTAAAAAGCTCCGTAAATTTTAAATTTTATATAAATATCTTTAAATGAATTAGTTGTGGTATAGTATTTATAGAAAGTGTTTTTAAAATTTTACAAATTTTCAAATATAACACGGATGAAAATACTCTTGACATTTTGAAATTTGCGGATGCTCTCATTCACAGCATCCATGGACCGCACGCCACTGATATAGAGTATATATCTAGGTATATATGTGCGTGTATGTTTATTTGCATCAAGCAGTGGATAACCTCATTGATTTTCATTATGATTTAACAACTCTGCTACTCTCAGCAAAACATAATCGATGCCTATGGGCTTGTCGCCACTTTTTACTCTCTTGCGCTCCGAAATATCCCTTAACAATTCTCTGTGTAACTTGAGTCATAGGGGCAGGAATTTAGTTGAAGGATAATTTTAAGGTTCAAATTTATCTTAGATTTTATATATAATTATTCTTGATTATTTCAACGGTGAAAACGGTCCGTCGACCTCTGTTGAAACTGCTCCTAGAGATAGAATAACCTTTATTCAAATATAACCTGAGGTAAACAAACCTACACTAAGCATGAATATTAAATTTAGCAAACTCAAATACAACAATGGAATATTTTTCTGTTGAAATTCTTCTAGCATATATCAAGAACAAAAAAAATAGAGGATTTTTTAAAAATTCAAAAATCGTAATTTCAAAGTCTAGTAGACCAAGGAAGCTAAAAAATTTCTTGGAAGCAGCCCTAGTAGCACATTGTTTCAAACTATAAAGTATCTATATAGGAGCTATATAGATTTCGAGAATCTATATAGTCTCTATATAGTTACTATATGTATAGTTTGAACCATTGTGCTACTAGGAGGGCTTGATCCAAGTGAGATTAGTAATCCTTGCTTGTTTGCTCAAAAATCGTAAAAGGGCTTCAAATTCAAAGTATGTGAAAAAATAAAACTTAAAAAATAAAAATTTAAGGTAGAAATTTTGTTTTTTGATTCTATTATTATTATTTATTGAATCTTTCAAAGGAGCTATTTTGGTCTTGATTATCAATGACAAACAATATTTTAAAAAATCTAGAGAACCAAGAAAGAATTCAATTCGTCTTTCTTATTATTTTCAATATTTTACAATATTTAATTTTACCTATTTTAGTAATTTTACTTTATTTTTTGATTTCTTCTTCTTCTTTAAGTGCCACATCAGGTCTCCCTGACGTTTCGGCTCCTCTCCACATATCTCTGTGCTGAGTGTGTTTAGCCATTTTTTGCACAGATATACAGGACCTACATTTTAACGCAGGTTCTAAACGGCTAGTTTGATGAGGTTACTAGGCAATTATACTTTTGCTATGTTGCGATTGCTTTCCAAGAGGAGGCTACTGCAAATATCTGGCGAGACTTGGTCTCGAACCAGCGTATTTCAGGACAGAGGCTCGACACTCTAACCACTGACCCACAATCGCCACTATTTTTTAATTTAGAGAAAATAAATTACATTAATTATTTCCTAAAAAAACGGAAATACTTCAGATATATTTCTGTATTTAATGCTTGTCTTAGTTTTGAAATTTATATAGCATTTTAGTAATCAAAGGAATTATTATTTAACGGTTATAGTGGTGTTTCACAAAGAGGAAATAAAATTAAAAAATTAAAAAATCTTTTAAATTATTTTGGAGATTTTTTATTTATCTCTATACATATTTCGGGCTATGAACCCTTCATCAGGAGGTTAAACAGAACACTGTGTTCTGTTTAACCTCCTGATGAAGGGTTCATAGCCCGAAATATGTATAGAGATAAATAAAAATCTCCAAAATAATTTAAAAGATTTTTAATTTTTTAATTTTATTTCCTCTTTGTGAAACACCACTATAACCCGTTAAATAATAATTCCTTTGTTTAATATGTTTCACTATAAACCAACACCGCTTTCCCTAAACTCCATTTTAGTTATGTTGCTTCCATGAATATTGCGTTTGGATTTTGTCTTAGAGATTGAAACATGCAAAGGCAGTTTGGATTTATTATTTTATTTTAAAGTATTCAAATAAAGTAAGTTTTTCTGTCACATAATTTCATTAATTTATTAACAAAACTATTAATACAAATGTTTGAAAATTTTTTATTAACCCCCTTGAAGGTGCAACCTGCATTGCAGAGCCTGCTATTTGAATGCATAGCTAACATAACTTCATCCCATAGTTCCTATACATTCCGGATGTTGCCAACCATGTTAGCTATCCTCACTTTATTAACCGCGGCTCTAAAAAATTGTTTGGTGTTCACCAAGAACCAAGTTCTAAGATTTTGGGCCAAGAAATTTTTCTCCTTCCAAACATTTTTCCCTGTAGTATTTTCGCAATAAATGGTATTTGTTTCTTTTCTCATAATAGGGGCCGTCACACAGTAAGGGGAAGGGGGCATCTCAGATTTGTGACAAAATGTGACAGGGGGGTTCGGGCATCCCTGAAATTATGTCGTCACAAATGTCAATTTTTTTTTTTAATTTTCAAATATATTTTTTCGATTTCAGGTTATTGTTATTCCAACCTGAAAATGTTGAGGTAAAATAAATGGAGATCTTCTACAACTATTACTATTTTTTTTAGAAAATCATAAAGAGAGTGTCATCTATTAGACCCGATGGAATGGATTATTTTAATTATGTCTGAGAAGGTTTGTTTTTCAACCTCTCAAACCTTCTGACATAATTAAAATAATCCATAAAGAGAAACCAAAGAGGTTGTCATCTGCTTGATGCAAATAAACATACCTATACCTATCATATATATAAATATATATATATATTCTAACTAGCTTTCCAGTCAAGTACGAGAAAAAAATTTCAATACCAATGCGATACTGACCCCATGAAAAATAATATTTATAATTAAAAAGACTGATGATGAGGAGCCAAGCCTTCGAAACTATAGTCTCAAACAAATAAATAATATATATACATATAAGTAGGATGGGTGCGAGGTAGATAAAAATCGTGTTCCACTGAAATGTGAATTGTTTATTAATATATACAGTTATTTACAATAAGTTTTATATTAATTACCTGAAATGTGAAACTCGAAATTTCAGGTCCTTTACTTAGTTTTAACAATGATATTTATCTATAAGTGATTTTATATAATATATAATAATTAAATTGTGTATTAACAATTGTATTTAACTTGAGCGTTTTAAACAGTCTCTCTATTGCTTGACGTGTCAATCTATTATGGCGATCGCTTGTCCTTGTCTTCCCCTCCCACTCGTCTTCATGTGTGGGTGTTTCGAACTTACATACATATATACCATATATATTTTATATATACCTAGGTGTTTATGTTTGTTTACTTCAAGCAGAGGACAATCTCTGTTTCTCTTTATGAATGAATCAACAACTCTGCTACTCTTGGCAAAATAAAAACTTTTAAATTAAAAATAATCCATTCTATCGGATCTATTAGATGACACTCTCTTATAATTTTCTAAAAAAATGTAAATCTTTCACTATCGGCTACTTGAAATCTCTCAAATTATTAAATTATAGGTTATAAAAGTGATAGTCTGAGGTCACAATACATGGGGTCTCAATGAAATTGTGACAGAATGTGACACAGGGGGAGGGGGTGTAAAAATCTTGAAATTCGTGTGACGTAATTTATTGACGGCTCCATATAACCGAGGCATTGGCTTAATTGTTGTTAAACAAATTTTTTCTATCATTCTTTGCAGTAAGGCTTGATTTGTGACACGATCTGTCCATGACACTCTCAACATATCCGTCAATAAGCCACATCTCAAAATCGTCCAATTTTTTTACTTGTTGATTCAGTGAGGGTTTATGACTATACACCATAAAACAGGACAGAAAATACACATCAACATAAAAGAACCATGAAAGCACGTGGATGAATAAATATATTTTGATTACTGGTAGAATAAATTGATTTTTGTAAAGTTAGTTTGGGGTTGTTCTGAGCTATGTGTAAAGATTGTCTGCGAGACTGATGATGGCACATCGTTGTCGAAACATCTCTCAATGACAATAAAGAATAGTTAAAAAAATTGGTTTTATCAAGTAGAATTGATTACCCCCACCTATATCATAGAGAAATTTACCACTCAAAGTTCTGACTATATAAAAATCTCATTTTTGTGTTTAATGTTAAGTTGTAGTTTTTAAATAAATATAGCATTAATTTTGTTGTTTACTGCTCTGGCTTTCTCAATACGGATACAATCTCCTGTGGGCGATCCCAATGATCATTGATATTAGAGCCAAGTCTTATTATATTAAACGAGCAATCTTGTAAATAATTAGAATCAGTTTCTCGAAAACGGCTCTATTTGGATTAAATTCACGGGTTATGGGGTTTTTGGGTCGACAATTCGATCTGTCACGGTCTCATCTTCGGCTAAGTTGTTTTTAATGTTTTTTTTGTTAATTTAAATAATTATTGACACCTGGTTGTCTCGATAAAAATACATAATTACATTTTTATTCAATTTCCTTTAATAATTAATTGGTTTTTTAATTCTATATCCCACTAATAGCTCATTACAAATATTATTATAAATTAAAATTAGGGAATTTAATTAATTAAAGAGGGAAAGGATGGATTGTGAGAATATGGAATTGGAATAATTATCGGAAAAGAGGTTTTTTCTTTAATTAGTTTTTTCCTCTTATTAAAAACAAGGACCAAAAGATGATCAAGGACAGTCGATGGTGGAGAAGCAATCTCCGGAATCGAAGCTCAAAAACAATGTGTGCATAAATTCATGTAAAATAATAGGTTTAATTAATTAAAGGTATTTTTATATTTTCTATAAAATAATTTATTAGCATATCAATTTCATCCTCTTAAAAAATCGGTCAATTCGAAGGATGGTGACTCCTTCTTCAGGATTTAAAAAGGGTCAACAAAAGGGCCTACGCCTATAGGTATTAATATTATTTTTAATTGCATTTACATTCAAAAATTTGTGCCCAGTGATAATGTGTCTTTATGATTTCCATAGCGAGTGTAAAAATATAATTAAAATTTTTTAATTTAATTTTATTTTTGGTAGACAATAAAAATCGACTTTTTTATGAATTTAAAATTCAAATTAATATTAATATTTATATCGCTTTTAACTGATACAAAAAATTACCGAGCATCGCTCGGTGCTCCAGGTACTTATGTATATCTATTCAATTGCTTACTAAGCTTTTGGTTAGTTTCGTTGATACATTTTGGTACAAGAGATTTACCACTATTAAAAAATGACCAAAAGTCGATTTATCGATAGAAAAGTTTCAGCACATAGATTGCATATTTCTAATAGGAAAAACTCATCAGAATGCACGACACCTAGATTTTAACGTTGTACATTCTGATAAGCTATTTTCATTAAAAATGTGAAATCTAAGTGGTTTCAGTCGTTTAGATAAGCAGCTCAATTACCAAATCATCAAGCCTGCAATAAAAAATTCGTTGGTTTGTGCGTTCTTGAGTGCACGAGGATGTTCCACCATTATGCTTAGCAATGGGAAGCTACAACGAAATTCAGAACTTAAGCTATATTTAGGAGTTTTTGTGCCGATTCATAAATATGGATGAAACATTGATCCATTTCTACGCACCAGAGTCAAAACAATGGGTTTCTCCGGGTGAAAGTGCTCCGAAGCGTCGAAAAACTCTGAAATGGACCGGAAAGGTTATGGCCTCCGTATTTTAGGATGCTCGTGGAATAATATTCACCGACTATCTTGAAAAAGGTAAAGCCATAACTGGCGCATATTTTCAATATTATTGGATCGTTTGAAAATTGAAATCACAGAAAAACGGCCGCATTTGAAGAAGAAAAAAATCCTCTATCATTACGACAATGCGGCTGCTCATTCATCGTTAGTTGCGCAAGCAAAATTGCACGAAATCAGATTTGAACTGGTTCCTAAGCCAGACCTGGCCCCCAGCGACTTTTACCTGTTTCAAAACTCGAAGAGATAGCTTACTGGTAAGCGATTTCAGTCAAATGGGGAAGTCATAGCTGAAACTGAGGCCTATTTTGGAGAGCTTACCAAAGATTACTTTTCAGACGGGATAAAAAAGTTAGAAAAACGTTGGACTAGCTGTATTGGCTTAAAATGAATGTAAGTTGAAAAATAAAAATCGAACTTGACCAAAAAATATAATAATTATTTTTATTGTATTATATTATATTTATTGTATTGTTTGTAATATAAATATGTATTTATTCTATTATCCCTTTCATGCATAATAAAATCTGTGGTCAAAAAGAATTTAGAAATTAAATTACAAGTTGTTTATATCGTGGCGTAAACATAACAAATGACATTTACCTTTCAAATATGTTCCTAACTTAACACTAATCTACAGTAGATACATCTGGTGGTGGGTGGTGACTGTACTAGTCATTTACACAGATTAAAATTAAGGGATTAGGGGTGTAGCCAAAAGACTTTTTTTCATATTAGTTATCTTTCTAGATAAATATGTTTATTCTTTGGAATGCATAAAATTTATCTCTGTTGAAATTAAGGGAGGGGAGATAATTAGGCGTTGCACAAAAATATTTAAAAGACTTGTTTCGCAGAAATATTAAATTGCAGAGCATTAAGATTTGAAATCTAAGCTAGGCTTTGGGTAGAAGAAATTTTAGATTTTGGCTGGAACCGAAGAACAGATCTTTACTCTAACCGTCTTCTGGGTTGGGAATTTTTTTTCATTTAAATATTTTTATAAAAATTTTTTATTTATTTACTCTTTTTATTAGTAAATTAAATATTATTATTATTAAATTAGGATTTAAAGGCTCATTAACAATTAAGCCCATCAATGCCTGGAAATTTGTATTGATGAATTTATTTATTAAGCCGTAAATAAATAAATAGGCTTCAATAAATATATATAGTAGCAAATATCTTAATAGTTAATTATCATTAGAAAAGTCGTAAGGATGCTATAAAAATAGAATAAATATCAGGATACGTTATCGAAGGACTGGAAGGAAAATATTATTTTATTTGGAATAAAATAACCTACAGAAAAAAGTAATATTTTGGGAGAAATTAGACAATATTATCTTAACAAAATTTCAAATTCCTTTATAAGCAATCCTGGACAGGAGTTCTGGTGCATCAAAACATATTGGCTTTCGCTAGAACCGAGTCTCTAAATCTCTTACGCCTTCTAAAATTGATAGCCTCTATTCTTCAAATTGTAGACTTGATCTACGATATATTTAATTAAAGGAGACAATAAAAAAGAGTGTGCTCATCTGCTGGAATAATACATTTTTTAATTTATTTCTAACGAGACTATAGTTTTGAGGGCTTCACCGAGAATTCCTGTGAATCAATTGTAATAGAATGATGAAGAGGGCAAAGCCCTCGAAATTATAGTCTCGTTATAAATAAATTAAAAAATGTATTATTCCAGCAGAAGACACACTCTTTTATTGTCTCCTTTAATTTATAATAATTCTGCTACTCTCGGCAAAACTAAACTTTCAATTTGATATATTTCATATTCTTGGTGTAACAATTGATTGTATTATCTTTGTTTAAAGTACTTCAATCCTATTTTCCTTAGTCATAATCCTAAATCAAATCCCGCCCAGAGTGTTTAGAAATTTTAGCGGTGTCACACTTATTTTCACAAAAGATATACACATAAGAACCTGAAACTATATCTGTGCTGCCACTGCTCTCATTGACAAGTATCAGAATATAAAATATATCGTCCGTCAATACGTGCGCGCGCGCTGGTCTGTCCATCACATACGGTAGAAGCAGAATGATGGCGGACTCACTTTGAGGTTACAAGCGACCAAAGGTCCGGAACTCACTGCTACTCAGGAGCGTGTAGCAACAATTAGCCAAAAGTCTAAAATAAAAATCTTCAAAGAAAAAACTAATTTTCAACCAGATCACTCAATTTTAAATTCATTAGACTTAATAAATAAAATTAAAAACATAGATATCCCCAATAACGCAAAATTAATCTCTTTAGATATCATGAGTTTATTTACAAACGTCCCCCTTCAGAAATAAGAGACCTAGTTGACCAGATAATTTATACATGTCAAATTTGAACATAAAAGAAAAAACAGACCTAAGTGATTTGATGGAGTTATGTCTAAATCACAATTTTTTCCAATACAACAGATAAATTTTATGTACAAAAAATGGCTTAACAATCGGAAACCTTATCACCATTATTTGCCGAAATTTTTCTAAAACATTTCGAAAAAACAATTTTCCTAAATATAAAGTGTGAATTCTCTCAATATATCAAATATTATTATAGATATAGTTGACGATGTGATTATCTTATGGACAGGGACCGAAAGAATTCTCAATAAATTCATAAAACATATAAATTCATTACCTGAAAAAATCAAATTTACCGTAAGAAAAAGAAAAGAAAAAACACTAAATTATTTAGACCTAAAAATTAAAATTGAAGAAAAATAAACACACATTCGAAATTTATAGGAAGGATACATCTACAGATACCGTAATTCACAACATGGCTTGTCGACCAATACACATAAATTAGCAGCATGTTCATTCAATGATCCACCGTTTAAATAGTATCCCATTACAAGAAAGAGCATTTTTTAACAGAACTAGAGATAATCAAAGAAATAGCTATAAATAATGGTTATGAAAGCAATTTAATAGATCAAATATTAAAAGGTAAAATTCAAAAATCAAATTTAAATTTAATCTATTCAAAAAATTCCCAAATTAAAGATCTGCCAAAACTAATATTACCATATTATGGTAAGATGTCCGAAAAAATAAAGCATAAATTAAAATCTTTAGGGTACGCGACAATCTTTAGAGTACTATATACATTAGGAAGTGAATTAAGTCAAATTAAAGATAAAATTCCGGAAAATGAAAGAAATCCGGTGTATATAAATTGACATGCCAAGATTGCAATGCAACTTATATAGGAAAAACAGAAAGAAATTTATCCATTAGGATCAATGAACACAAGAGAGTCTACAAATTAAATATAAAAATTATGCATTTGCAGAGCATTTAAATGCTAACAATCATAGTTTTCCAGATCAATCCAAAATTAAATTGATCAAAGAAGTCAATGACCCCTTAATTCTTTCTTTAAAAGAATCCATTGAAATTTTAAAATCCTTGGAAAAAAGCCCAATTGAATCTTTAAATGAAAAACTAGAAATTATCAATGACCCTTTTTTAAAAACATTCCATTCATTCAGGTAAAACTCTTTAGAAAATGCCTAAACAAAAGAGTAACCCAGATATTGATCCAGTTATATTCTAATCTCCCAAGAGGAAACATGAAGAAAAAGACATTATATATTTTTCAAAATTTTCTATGTATAAATCTTAATTTGTAACTAATTTGAAATATTTGTGATAGACTGATGATGAAGGCAATGCCTTCGAAACTATAGTCTCTAGAAATAATTAAAAATTATTTTATTTAAAAAACAGAAGACTCTCTCATTTTATTTTATTTTTAACCTAAAATAAAGAGAAAGAATTTAATTTTTAGGCAGATTCTAAAATTTTAGTAGAAATATTATTAAATTACTATATCAGAGGGGATTCATCCCCCAAAAGTCGAGTTTTTTGTCTCGAGGGTGTGATCTGTCTGCCCGAATATCATATTAATTCTCAGGTTCGACTCTTGGGGGGGGGGGATGAATCCCCTCTGATATCGCAATTTAATCATATTTCTACTAAAATCTTAGAATCTGTCCTAAAAATTAAATTCTTTCTCTTTTAAAAAGGATTTGTTAATCTGAACTCGAGCTGATTTTTGAAAAACATTCCAACTATTTTCAAAAAGAAGAGGCTCAAATCTTTAGTTTTATATTTAAATAGGAGGACTTGTATGAAAAACTTTTTTCATTTTAAGCTAAATTTTTTAATTTCCGTTATATAATAATGAAGTGAAGAATTTCTGTGCTTATATCTTATATTGCAATTCAGAGAGAGGTTTTTTGTCTCGAGAGTGTGAGCTGACTGCCCGGATAGCATGTTAGTTCTCAGATTCGACTCCTGGGTGGATGAATCCCCTCTGATATCGCAATTTAATAATATGTCTACTAAAATCTTAGAATCTGTCCTAAAAATTAAATTCTTTCTCTTTTAAAATTGAATTGTTAATCTGATTTTTGAAAAACATTCCAACTATTTTCAAAAAGAAGATGCTCAAATCTTTAGTGTTATAAATAAATTAAAAAAAAGTACTCCACACAGATATATGTACTATATTATGAAAATGTTTTAAGAGAAATAATTATAGAAAACAACTTAAAGAAAGACATTTTATAAGATATAAAACATTTCATTATATATATCATATATTCACTGATATTGACATACTATATTGAAGGAGACAATAAAAAAGTGTGTCTTCTGCTGGAATTATAAATTTTATTTATTTATAACGATGTTTATACGATTTATTTATAACTCGTTATAAATAAATACAATTTATAATTCCAGCAGAAGACACACTCTTTTATTGTCTCCTTCAATATATAAAAATTCTGCTACTCTCGGCAAAAAAACTTTCACTTTGACATACTATATTAATAATAACTTAACACACAAAAAGCCTCCAGGTAAATAGCGAATATGGAAAAAATTTTATTTGATTTATTTAGGTTGATTAATTAAGATTAATTCTAATTTGTTATTTTTATTACAAGCCTTTTGATTATAATGTTATTAACTGTAAAAAGAAAATGACATTCTACACAGACATATGTACTATATTATGAAAAGCTTGGGTGAGTTCTTTTCTCCTTTTTCTTTTATCTTGAGAATGACATGTGATTAGTAATTGACTGTAATTAAGATTATGTTTTCCTTGTAGACTGATGATGGTGTGAGAATATCCGCCGAAACGTCTCAAAAGTTTTTCATGAAAATAAATTGTTAGAATATAAGGAAATTTTATTTCTTTTTCCTAACGAAGACATTCCATCTGTTTCCAAGGTTTTCAAGAGCCTCAAAAAACACCACAATTGTAATAAAAAGTATTTTTTCAGAAGAAGACACAGTCTTTTATTGTCTACTTTAATTTATAAAAATTCTGCTACCCTCGTCAAAAAGAAACTTTCAATTTAAATTTTCTTTTATTGTGAAATCATCTTTTTTATTTATCCTTCCAATTAACCCTCAGTTATAAAATAAAATAAAACATAATAAATACAGTAAAACTTAATTGGATGAGATTGAAAAATATTTTATTATGAAAATTTTATTAAATCAAATTTTTTATTTACAATCAAAATGAAAGGGCATCTCTCCAACTTAATTGAAAATTATTCCAAGCTGGCTGGCTGATTTTCAAACCAACAAAAAAATCACCGCATTCTCCTCCCACCCTATAAATTGCAAGACACAAGCAATAAAGATGCCTTTGAACTTATTTTAACATAAAAGTGGAAGGATGGATGCCTCGCTCTCTCTGTTGATTCTAGATCATTAGGTTTGAATTTACTTCACCGTCTCCCTCCTTTTCGTAGTTTGTTGAGTTCGGTCTCGCTTTCTTTCTCTTGAGAATCTCCACTGAGAGCAACTTTTTAATATTGTTTTAGGACTTAGGGCGCTCTAAAAAGGATCATACTAGGATAAAAAAATATTTATTAGATTTTCTTGTCAATCAAAATGATATATTATTATTTTTTTATATTAAAAATAAAGTTCAAGAGTCAATCGTTTAATTTATAAATCAAATTGAAAATGGTTTCCATAAAAAATGTAGACTTCAAAATAAGTGAGAAATGAAAATTCCAAGCCATTTTTAACCGACTTCAAAAAAGGAGGAGGATCTTTATTCGACTGATTTTTTTTTGTGTCTATGTTACCTCTTATCTCCGCCAATTGTGAACTGATTTTGAATTTTTTTTGCATTGGGTTAAGTCTAGCTTCCGATTGGTCGCGTTTTTTTTCATTGGTATTAGACCTTTTTTGTTAGGTTTGTTCAGGCTTAACTTCTTTGTTTATGAACCAATTTCGGCGATTCTTTTTTTATTGGAAAGAGGGTATCTTAGGGATGGTGCCATATTAATTTGGTCAAGTTCTGATGATATGATCAACGACGAAATAACGTAAATCTCCAATCTTATGAGCAAATAATCGAAATTATGATAAATAAAATCTTTTATAAAAAATCTTATAACATTCATCTAAAACCCGCAAATGTTTCGAGATAATTTCTATATTTATGAATTGAATTTTATTATAATTCAAGGTGAAGGATTGTGAAAAATGGAGAGGTTTACACCAATCGACTTGATTGGGGAATAATGGAATTGAAATAATTATCGGAAAAGAGGTTTTTTTATCTAATTAGATTTTTCCTCTTATTAAAAACAAGGACTAAAGATAAATAAGGATACTCGATGGTGGAGAAGTAATCTCCGGAATCGAAGCAAAAATACAATGTATACATTAATTAATGTAAAATAATTGGTTTATCATTCAAGGTATTATATTAAGTCACTATTAATAACATCACTAAAAATAGAAAAATAAAAATAATTTAAAAAAAAAAATAAAACCTACTTCAAAAAACTTAAATGCAACAAATAAAATAATAATAACTTAAAAATAAAATAAAATCCACTATAAGGTATGAAATAATTATCTTATGTAGTTACAACTAAACAACGAAATATTAACATGAAATTACTTTTTGAAGTCGGTGCCAAACGTATACATTTTATGAATCGCACTTGACGGATCTTACTTAGTACGTTTGGCGGGTACGCTCGCTTATAGGAATAGTTTGTTTGGCACCGTCTTCAAAAAGTAATTTCGTGTTAATTTTTCGTCGTTTAGTTGTCGCTAAATAAGATAATTATTTTTATACCTTTAGTGGTTTTTATTTTATTTGTTGCATTTAAGTTTTTTGAAATCCGGTTTATAGAAAATAGTTTCGATTTAAGAAAAACACCTATATCAGATTTGATCAACCCGCGACTCTAGGGCCGCATGCGGCCAACGATGCAACGAATGCGGCCCAACATAAAATCATTAATTTTCTTAAAATATTTAGATTAGTAAGTACTTAATGGGAAACGTATTTGATCCAATTTGTTCTGATAAAAAAAAATGCGAATTTTCCAAAATAGCATATCAAGCAGGGTGGGGCATAAAGATCTACCACATTTTGAAGAGGTATAAAAAATGAAAAAATTTAACTAGAAAAAAACTGAATATATTTTTGAAAAGAACATAAAATGATTTTTTTTTAAATGTGTTTTAAACATTATATCAAAAGGAGGGGGGGGGGGGGGATGAAAAATTAAAATTCTATGCCTTTCGACCAAACTTACCAAATTTTGTATACATATTCTGTGGCCTCCAAAGTGGCTAGAAATTTAAAAACTAACCACCCAAAATGGGGGGAGGGGGTCAAAAAATGAAAGTTCTAGCCCTTTTGAGCAAACTCAACCAAATTTTGTATACATATTCTGTGGACCCCAGAAGGCTAGAAATGCAAAAACTAATCAAATTTTGTATATATAGTTTGGTCGAAAGTGGTATAATTTTCATTTTTGACCCCCCCCCTTTTTTTTTCTTCTGATAATGTTTAAAGCACATTTAAAAAATTTAATTTGTGTTCTTTTTAAAAATATATTCAGTTTTTTTCTAGTTAAATTTTTTCATTTTTTATACCTCTTTAAAATGTGATAGATCTTCATGCCCCATCCTGTATAAGCCTGATATGCTATTTTAAAAAAATTGAATTTTTTTATCATAACAAATTGGATCAAATACGTTTTCCATTAAGTACTTACAAATCTAAATGTTTTAAGAAAATTAATGATTTTATGTTGGGCCGCATTCATTGCATCGCTGGACCGCATTAGGTTTGATGAAAAAACAAATGCTTGGGGTCGCATGTAAAATATACCAATTCTATTGATATTTCTCAATAAAAAAGAATAGTTATAATGTAGAATCATGTAGGTAATCCAAGTGCTATTGATGATATTACATTCCCGAGAGTGTGGATATAACTCTTCAGACATGTAATAAAATCATGCATAACACCTCGGATTCACTAATTATAATAATATTTATATTGATTTTTATTCAAATTATTTTTTATATTAAGATTTAAATTGAATTTACTCTATACATGTAAAATATCTTCATATTTAACCGCGTACAACTTGGGGCCTATCAAGTTGGTCCCACTGCTATCCATGTCAAATATAAAAACTTATTAAAAGAGGTTAATGGCTGACGGCTTGAAAACTAGTTTAAAATATTAAAGTTATAAAATTTGTTTTAAAATATAAAAAGATAAAAATTGAATACCAGAAAACAAACTATAAAAACCAATTTGTTTTTAGGTAATTATATTATGTTTGTTTTTTTATTATATTAAATATAATCTCTGTATATAGAAAACTAATATCAAAGCTGTAAATAATTTTTAAAATAAATAATACTGTTTTTAGGAATACATTGGCTTATAGTCATTTATCATTCAACCCGAATTAACTACATTATTTATATACATTTTACAATGCTTGATTAGAATAAGTAGAGAAATAAAGCAATCGTATATAAAACATATCTTAAAAGGGAATTTCTTTTAATTCACTTATTTAGCTAGGTATTTTAATATAGGAATTAGAATAGATTTAATTGTATATTGCGAGAGGTTCGAAAACAAGCTCTGACTTGTTCGTAAACAAGGTCCGACCTGTTTGCTCGAATAGAAAAAAACCTTTCAATTCGATACTTCTAGGATTTCCCTTTTAACTATTAGGTGCTTATACAATAACTAATAATCTCTTTTGTAGGGTCCAAAGTTCACTCCCCACCATGACTGACCCCTTGAGACCATGCGACTTGAATTGTGAACCCAGTCAGGCCAAAATCAACGCTTTCTACTAACAAGGATTCGTGCGTTGAGTATTCTCCATTGATTCTGCGCGCTCCCACGCGTCTTCCAGGTGAGATTTTTTCCATTCTTTTTTGAATTTTCTTTATCATACCCATTCTTTATTTATATATTCATTTCACATTAAAAAAATAACTATCTCAATATTAATATTTCGATTTCTACTACTTTTTCAAATACTTAACTAAAATTAACATTTAATAACGCGAATTGTAAACCAGTCTTAACCCTTTTGAAAAATACTCTATGTCGAAACGACAAAAATCTGCAATCTAAATGGTTTGAGCTTGAACTTCTCTTCCGATAAACAATCAACTACTAAAGTCTTGCCACTAGACTAGAGAATCCTCTATAGAAAATATAAGAAAGTTATTTATTTTTATGTTTTTATATTTAATAAAAGAATGCAAATTTTAATGGAAAAAATATAACTATTTTGAGTGAATCCCCTAATTTTTGAAAGCAAAATTAAAGTTAAAAAAATAAAAATAATAATTATTATTCGAAACTAAACTTTAAAATAATCGGGCTCTTCCTAGAGAAAAAACTTATCAACACCACTGCCAAGTTGTATACATTTACCTCCTGAATGTTGGTCATTTAAGGAAAGTTTTCACTTTATTGTAGATATTTAAACAAAATGCCGACGCCCTTGGCATGTTGAAAGCAACAAATCCATAGACGTCGGGAGCTGAGCAGCCTGGTTAGATATTTAGAAATTGACGGTCTAGGACTGTTCGCATTAATTCCCAATTCTAATTGCACACAAGCAAAATAATTGGAAAGGCCCAATCATCGAGCTGTTATATTTTCTCTTAATTATATTCTTTTTTTAACAGTTACAGTTCTATATCATTAAAATTAGTGAGTCCAATTAGTATTTTGAGGGTAGGTGTGTAAAAATCGAGTGGGTTCTGTAAATATGGATAATCTGTACCTATAATTCATTTATAAAATAAATGATCAACACAAATACAATTTAATACATAATATTTTTCTTTGTGAATAATTTATTTAAATATATGAGGGTCTAGGACTTATATTGATATATTTTAAACCCCCTCTCCCCCAATTTTGGCCTCCGATAAAAATAATAACTCATTGATTTATTTTAGGTTTCATTTTACAGTAATTTCATTTTTCTCGTTTTTTTTAGTTAGAAAATTTTAAATTTTTTAAGAACCCCCCCCCCTTAATTTTTGGTTCGATTTGTGAAATTTCGTTTTGATTTTCATATTAGTTTTTGAGCTAGAGTGTACACAAAATTTGGTAGTTTACTAACTGACATTTTGACGAAATAATTTATATCTCGTAAAATAAGATTTTTTTGATGTTCACTCATTAGGGCTTTTTTGTAGACCAAAATGCTTTGGTTTCGTTAATTTTTTTTTAAGAAAATACTTTCAGCTGTTTTTGAGATATTTCGAAAAAACTAAGCAAAAAAAATCCACTTTATTCATGCACGATTACAATACTTGACCATATCCTGAATTGTAAAACACTTCTCTGTAGGTACTCTGTAATCAAATATGAAGCTATCATCTTGATCAAGATGGTCACATGAAGCATGTACTCATTTTAATAATAAATATCAATATTTTTGTAGAGAGAGTTGAAAAAGATAAAATTAAAGTTTAAAGTAGCATTATTCAAGGTAAACCTAATTTGATTCTTTATGCGATTTGGAATTTTTTCAAAAAACCAAAATACTTAACTACTTTAATTAATAAAGTAATGAAAAATTATATTCAATTATTGGATAAAAAATACTTGCTAGGTTTCACATTAAGATATAAAAATACTAACGAATTTATTTTTGGAGAGTCTTTTAATCTCGATATATATATTTCGGGTGGCTAACCCATCTTCAGGAGCAACAGAAAGTAACTATTTTTTTTATATCTTAATGTGAAACCTACCAAGTATTTTTTATCCAATAATTTTAAAAAATGTTTCCCCAAGTACCAACACCAAATTCCTTAAAAACTACCTCACAGTTATTCACATCACCTAAAGTTCGAAAATTATTTTTTCATCAATCTTGGAGCTCTATCACAACAAGTCTGGTCAAAAGAAAATTTATAAATTTAATTAAACTAGAAAATAAAGAAAATGTATTATAGACAAAAGGATCGACAGGGATTCAAACAAGGACCTTTACGAGACCCTCGCAATACTTTCTAATAGTAAGCTTCTTAAATCACTGAAATTGATTCCGAAATAATAGTTAGGCCTAGAGAGAGCTGCAAAAATGAATAGAGAAAAAATTCAAAATAAAGAAATTTGAACAAGGATTTGAATTCTGGCATCCGTAGCTCAGAGGCTTAAGAGGCTTACTCTAAGAGACCTTTGGGCCAGTCGCGCAAAGGTCCCGACCTCGAATCCTGTCGATCCTTTAGTCTACTCTATATACAAATTTTTCTTTATTCTCTAATTTAATGGAATAATGTTTGATAAATACTCTTCGTAGTTGCACTCTTAATTAAGTATACAAAAACTCTACACACCTTGCATCTTTTAGAAAAAAAAAATTGTGATTAAATAGATCTTATATTAAGAAAAGGAGGAAAAAATAAAAAAATTGTTTTTCTATGCCTTTGTTAAAAAACAAGAAAGTTTTGAACACTACTGTGGAGAGAAGAAGGAAACATTTTATTTGTTTCATTCATTGACCCTTTGAAACCCTGAAGAAGGAGGGAAAAATCCTCCGAAACGTCGGTTTGAAAGGAAAGGAGGAAGGATTCCAATAAATTACACCTTATTTGATATGTGTTAATTTTTTCTTTCCTCACTACCCCTGCGCTGCCTTCCATTACCTTCAATTAAAATTTCTACCAGTCCGTCTCTCTCCAGAGAAGATTTCGTTGCAAAAAATGATCTTATATTTATATTTAATTTAGGAAATTTTATTTCCCTTTATATGATAATAAAAACAATATTATTTCTTCCGGCTCAGTATTTGGCAAAAATCACATTGATATTTATCGTTTGACAATCATTTTATTTTATTAAATAAAAATCTCTTTCAAAGAAGAAAAATAACGAATATACTTTAGGTAAGCATAAATGAATTATAGATTTTATAACGAAATAAAAAATATGATTTTTTTACATAATTTAAATAGATAAATTAAATGAAAGCCATCATAATTATCTATGGAAAGATTCAGCTTGATAAATTAAAAATAAAAATACCTTAGAGATATCAGCATAACACAGGCAATCGTTAAATGAGTCTGAGTATGTAGTGAGAATATATATATGTAATATATATGTGAGAATGGGTTCCATTCGTAAGCCGCATGGGAGATCGTCTCGGTAAAATAATTGTTATGGAATAAATTCTTCCTCAAATATACCTAAAAATAACCGAATTCGAGAACGATAAACTAGGTGTATAGCTTTAAAAGTTCCGGTTTAAAAATGCAAAAAGAAAATATTTTATTGAGATTTTAATGCGAAGTCATAATATAGGCATGAATAAACAATTTATATTTAAGTTTATTATTAATTACTACGGCATATCTTGCAACCCGAGTCTTGGAAAAATTTCACTTTTTTCTTAATTAATAAATGTGCGGGGGGCGATTCTTTCATTAGAATCCGATCGAGGAAAATAATTAAAAAGGGCGTGGATAGAATTATCTAACTTCTTTCTTTATAGCGAATGAAACGCAAGGATACCCAATACAAGTCTAGACCTGTTCAGATTATTAAAGATTCAATATTTAATTACTATTATTCTAGGAATGGCCTTTTGCTCTTGTATCAAAATTATACTCGTTATAGAGAAAGCAAATATTTAATTGAACTTCAATAAAATTCAGACAATAATGGGAAAAAATAAACTGATGTGGCCATCCAAATGACTTTACCATACGCCTGGCCCCTCTCTTATATTTAATAAAATTTAGAGGCGGGGAGAGTCAAAAATGAAAATCTAGACCCTTGGATCAAACTCAACCAAATTTTGTTTACATAATGAGTGGGCTCCCAGAAGAATAAAATTCCAAAAACTAACTGCCCAAAATTGGGGTGAGGTCAAAAAATGAAAATATAGGCCTTTGGACAAAACTCAACCAAATATTGTATACATAATCAGAGGGCCTCCAGAAGTCTATGTGAAAAAACTAACCGCCCAAAATAAGTGTGTGTGTGGGGGGGGGGGGGGGGGGTCAAAAAATAAAAATCTAGGCCTTGGACCAAATTCAACCAAATATTGTATACATAATCAGTGGGCTTCCAAAAGACTAAAAATGTAAAAACTAACTGCCCAAAATTGAGAGAATTGGTAGATTATATCCCCCCTCTTAATTTTGTGTTCGATTTCAACCAAAATCTTATCAGCTCTTAATCTCAATGCACCAAATCTACAAGTGAAATTTCGTTTTGATATTCACACTAGTTTTTGGGCTAGTGGATCGACAAAAATTTGGTAACGCACGTACTAACGTACTAACTATCTAAGGTACTAACTAACAAACATTTTGACAAAACAGTTATTTATCGAAAATTATAATTTTTTCCATGTTCACTTATTAGGGCTTCTTTGTAAACTGAAATGCTATGGTTTCGCCCAATTTTTTTAATCAAAATAGTTTCAGCTTTTTTTTGACAAATTTCGAAAAAACAAACCAAAAAAAAGCCACTTTTTCCATATACGATTACAATACTTGAGTATACCGTTCGCCTGAACCCGGCCCCGCGGTCTACGAAAATTACCAAATTAAAAAACACGGAATTTGATTAACTTTTTACAGAATGATGATACCATTAGAATCCAGTTCGATATGCAGCCTTTGCACAAAATCATAAAGTTATACTAGAGTTATACTCTTTTATTTATTTACTCCAATAAAAATTAATAGACAATCAATGGAGATTTATTGGTTTCATAATAAATTCATCCAAATTAGAACTTTTTGAAATAACCATATTTTTCTAAATATAATAAATGAATAATTCTTCAATTTTATTTCCAAATCGACAAACTAATGAATTTGTTTAAAAGTTTTTATTTTGCCGAAAGTAGCAGAGTTGTTGAATCAATCCAACTATTTTCAAAAAAAGATGCTCAATTCTTTATATTTATATTTAATAAATAAAAGGTCTTGTATTGAAAAACTTTTTTTAATATTTTAATTTCCGTTATAGAAGAATGGAGTAAAAAATTCATTTGCTTATATCTTATATTGCTATTCAGAGAGAGGTTTTTTGTTTCGAGGGTGTGAGCTGACTGCCCGGAAAGCATGATAGTTCTCAGGTTCGACTCCTGGGGGGATGAATTCCCTCTGATATCGAAATTTAAAAATATTTCTAATAAAATCTTAGAATTTGTCATAAAAATTAAATTCTTTCTCTTTTAATATACATTGGTTTTTAATCCGAGCTGATTTTTTGAAAAACATGTCAACTATTTTCAAAATAAGCTGACGTGTTCTGATGTGGTCATCCACTTGAATTTAACATACAACCTGACCCCTCACTTATATTTAATATTTAATAAAATTATTTATATTCATGTGGGGGGGGGGGGTTAGTTTTTGCATTTTTAGATTCCTGTAGGCCCATTGATTATGTATACAAAATTTTGTTGAGTTTGGTAAATGGCCAAGATTTTCATTTTTTGACACTACACCCCCCACCCTTATTTTGAGAGATTAGTTTTTGCATTTTTAGACTTCTGGGCTCCCACTGATTATGTATACAAAATTTGGTTGAGTTTGGTAAATGGCCAAGATTTTCATTTTTTGACCCTACGTAATTTTTTGAACATACGTACTTCGTGTGAAATTTGGTTTCGATATTTACACTAGTTTTTAGCTAGCTCGTCCACAACATTTTGGTAACGCACAGACTAACTAACAACCAGATAACCAGACTAACGAACAGACATTTTGACAAAACAATTATTATCTCAAAATTTTTTTTTCGATTTTCACTTATTAGGGCTTTTTTGTAGACCGAAATGCCATGGTTTCGCTCAAATTTTTAATCAAAATGGTTTCAGCCGTTTTTGAGATATTTCGAAAAAAGAAGGAAAAAACACTTTTTTTTCATGCACGTACAATACTTGACCTGTACAATACTTAACTTGTAAAAAAGATGCTCAAATCTTTAGTTTTATAAAATGTTTATGTTCATGTCTAATACTGTAAGACAGATTGCAAAAAAGTAGAGAAGAGGGTTAATGTAAAATCCATTAGGGATGTTTCATTTCTTTTTTTTCCTTTTTTTTTTATTTGTAGCTTCTAGATTATTTTTCGGCGATTCTAAATGAAAGATTATTTTCACAAAGCAACTGTGTATTAACTGATATTTGAAAATATATTAAAATATACATGTATCGCAAACTTTTCTTTTCCCTTTGCATTTTATTTTTTAATATACTATGTGTAATGCTAGTTACCTGAAAACATTGTTAATATAATGGCCAATATGATTATTTCATACAAGGCCATTACTTTCATAAAAATGAAAAATGATGGATAAATGAAAAAAGATATAAGAGAGAAAAAGAGATAGAGGAGAAAGAAAAGATTCTTTTACATTCTAAGAACTAATAAGGAATTTCATCTAATCCGACCACAATCTGATAAAAATTAAAACCTCCGCCAATTTACCAAAACCCCCGTCACCCCACTCCAACCCCAGAAAAATATGGCTAGTCAATAACGATAACATTAATTGGAATGACATGCGTAACTTTTTTGCAGCTTACCAATGGAATGAACTCTGCATCAGAGATAAAAACGCTTCTGAATTCGCAGACGCCTTTAACGAGGCAATTCAAATAGACTTAGAAACCTATATCCCCTACAAATTGATTAAAGGGAACAAGGATTCTAAACCCTGGTTTGGTAGACAATGCGCAGATTCCGTCCGTGAAAAAAACAAATCTTTTCAGAAATGGCAACTTTCACATCTAGAATGTGACCGAGTTGCATTTACCAAGTCGCGAAGCTCATGCAAAAATCATCTCTGAGGCAAAGAAGTCATTCGACCAGAGGATAGCTGACCGTCTCGCATCTTGCCCCAATGGAAAACGGGCCTTTTTCTCGTTACACAAGGCAATAAATAGAAATTTCGCGTCTCCCTCACTTCCGCCCCTCTTTCACCCAAATGGTTCAGTAGCCACAACCCCCGCTGAAAAAGCCGAATCGCTAGCCTCCTATTTCGCAACCAACTCCACTTTAGATGACAAAGGGCTTAACCCGCCCACTTATACCCCCCAAACCAACCTCATGGGCAAAATAATTTTCAGGCCCCAAATAATCATAAAAGCCATTAATAAATTAAATTCCAAATCCGCCGCTGGCCCGGATAACATCCCACCAATTCTCATTAAAAAATGCGCCCCTGAACTTGCCCCTATCTTATCCAAGCTATTCCAACTCTCTTACGAATCGGGCATATTCCCCAAAAGCTGGAAAATAGCCAGGGTCACACCTATTCCTAAAAAAGGAGACACTTCACAAATCTCTAATTACAGGCCTATCTCGATCACCTCTGTTCTTTCCAAAATAATGGAATTAGTCATAAACCAACACGTCCTTCATCACTTAGAAAACAATAAATTAATTCACGATAGGCAATATGGATTCAGACAAAATCGTTCCACAGGCGACATCTTAACCTATGTCACCCACACCTGGAACAATACTCTAGAGGCCGGAAAAGAAACCTTCGCTGTAGCCCTTGATATCTCCAAAGCTTTTGACCAGGTTTGGCACAAAAATCTTCTTGCCAAACTGCCAGCCTTCGGATTCACACCAACTCTTCGCAAATGGATAGAAAGCTTTCTGACAAACCGAAGTATAAAAGTTGTGGTGGATGGAACATCATCTGAATCGTTCTCCACAAACTCTGGTGTTCCCCAAGGCTCCGTAATCTCCTCCACACTCTTCCTAATTTATATAAACGACCTTTTCGATCAAACGGCAAACCCCACTCATTGTTACGCCGACGATAGCACTCTACACGGTAAACCCTCACTCCCGAATAATCGAATCAATGTTACCTCCTCAATTACTCTCGACCTAGACAAACTGAATAAATGGGGCTCACAAAATTTAGTTAACTTCAATTCAAACAAGACTCAATGTTGTCTAATTTCTAGGCGCGAAAATAAAGATTTCCCTGATATTCACTTCGATTCGAATACCCTAAAAATGTGTGACAGCCTATCCATGCTGGGCGTCTCTGTCGCATCTGACCTGTCTTGGAATGAACACATCTCCTCTGTGGCGAAATCTGCAGCAAGGAAGATTGGCTTCTTATTCAGGTCCAAGCGATTTTACAAACCCCCACAACTTCTCACCATCTACAAGGCCCAAATCCGCCCCTGTCTCGAATACGGCTCTCATCTATGGAGAGGAGCCTCAAAATACTCTCTTGCTACCCTGGATGCAATTCAGAAACGAGCCGTCAGGCTAATTGACGATTCTACCCTCACCGACTCCCTCGACTCGCTGGCTCATCGAAGAGATGTCTCTGCCCTTTCCCTTTTCTATAGATACTATCACGGCAGGTGCTCTGATGAGATAAAATCAATAATTCCCCCCAAAGCATGCTTTGCACGTAGCACGCGTTTTGCCGACTCCCAACACTCTCTCGCGGTCAAACTAGAAAAGTGCCGGACCACTTCATTCGCCAATACATATATCCCCATGACTTCAAGGAACTGGAACTCTCTTCCAGCCTCTATCTTTCCCAGCAACCATAATCTTCAAACCTTCAAAACCGGAGTGCATAGACACCTACGTCTACACCCTCTCACTTAATCAACTTTCTCTTCTCTTCGGTAATGCAAGGGTCTTTCGAGATCCATAGGGGCTGCATCTTTACTGGTGCACCCCTTCTTGCATTCGATTGCATTAAAAAAAAAAAAAAGGTAAAGATCATGGAACCATGGGCGTAGTTAGGGGGGTAAAGGGGGACAGTGCTCCTCCTACAAAACTCATTACCCACCTAGAAAAATTATTACGAGGCATCTCTATGTATTTCTCAATAATTTCGTTACTTACAAAATTTGTCAATTCTACTAAAAAGTTAGTTGATTATTGGATTATCGAAATTGAACCCTTGTGGTGGCTAAACAGCTGGCTGGCTGCCCCTCCCCCCCTAAGAAACTTCAATAACTATGCCAATGACTAGAACCCCAGTTCAATTATATTATTAATGGAAAAAATATGTTACTACCCTCCCTCGTATATTCAAATGAACCAATAGTTTCACAGGTTCGGACAAAAGACTCAAATTTTTCACCCCCCCCCCCCCCCTCTCTAAATTATCGTTCGATTCTAACCAAAATCTAATCACCTCTTCATATTAATATAAAATATGTAAATGTAACATTTCTTTTTAATACCCTCATTCGTTTTTGAGCTTGGTCATAGACGAAATTCAATAACATAATAAGTTACTCACTACCAGAAATTTCGACAAAATAATTAATATTTCTTTAAATATAAATTTTTCGGTGTTCACTATACAAGCCAATAGTGTGGGGCAGTGTTTTTCAACCTTTGTTCCGCGGAACCTCGGGGCTCCGCTCAAGCGCTTTAGTGAGTCAAAGCTAAATTCAATGTATAATATATTTATATGGAATATTTATCTTTTTGTTTGAATAAATGCAAATTTATATCTTAAATAAAGATTTTATAAGAAAGGCAGGGACGCACCTTGGGGGCCGTCCATAAATTACGTCACACGAATTTCAAGATTTTTCGACCCCCCCCCCTGTGACACATTCTGTCACATTTTCATTGAGCCCCCCTGTATTGTGACGTTACACTATCACTTGTATACCCTATAATTTAATAATAATTGTAGAATTTTTTTTAATAAATTAAACTTAACTAAAGGTTTACTTACTTTATTTTTATTCATATTATGAAATCTAAAAAATTTATTTGAAAATTTTTTATTTTGTCATTTGTGACATAACAATTCTTAAATCCCCTGTCCCCTCTCACATTTTGTCACACATCTTTAATGCCCCCCCCCCTTGCTGTGTGACGTAATTTATGGACGGGCCCTTGTTCAAAAACATGTAATATGTAATACGACACCCCCCCCCAACTATAATCAAATCTGGATGTGCTACGGAACGAAGGGTTCCATAAAAAATTATCTCAAAAAAGGGTTCCGCGTGATGACAAAGGTTGAAGAACAATGGTGTAAGCCAGGGCTGTCCAACCCGCGGCCCACCACTGTAATGATGCGGCCCGATATAAAATTATAAACTTCCTTAAAGATTTTTATGTACTTACTGGAAAACATATCTGATACAATTTGACCATAATTTTTTTTCTAAAATAAGAAAAAATTGAAAAATCTCTGCAAAAAGTTTTTTAAGAATAAAGGCAGATTTTCAATTTTGAATGTGAAAAAATATATCAAGATTTTCGAAAAAATAACCACAATTTTGGCATATTTTGACTGCATTTTTATTAGATATAAATATTTTACCTGTATACTTTCTTATGAAATCAGGCATAGAACTAAAAGAAAAATTTAAAAATGTCTATTTGAAGTTTACAAAAATTATCTATCCAAAAACAAATACTCCTGGCTTCACAATATTGATTTCCATTTTAGAAATATGTATTTACATATTCGTACGTGAAGCTATTTTCAAGAATAAAATTCGCTAAAAGCAAAATTATAAGCTCAAACCATCGGTGTAAAAAAATAATGAAGTTTCGAATATTTAAAAATTATTCTTAATCTCATATTTCCTTGAAAAAAATTCTAAGCTGACCACCAGTGAAAGAACATCAAATTTTCAATATCCATACGATATTGACTCCATGAAAAACAACATTTATAATTAAAAAAGACTGATGATGAAGACCAAGTCTTCGAAACTATAGTCTCAAACAAATAAATAATATATATATATATACAGATATATCATCTCGATATATATGTGTGTATGTTTATTTGCATCAAGCAGAGGACAACCTCTTTGTTTCTCTTTGTGTCTCATATTTCCATTTATTAACATACTCAATATTTATTAGTTCAGTAATTAAAACTTTTTGAAGTGCTAATTGATTTAAAAACAAAATCCTGAAGGAAATTAACTGAAAGATTGTTGTGCCATGCAATTTTTGCCTCTTTGCCATGGTGGATATCATTATTCTACATTATTAACATTATTTTTTGATTAACAAATATCAATAGAATTAGTATATATCTGGGGCCCGAGACAATTTTTTTTCTTCAAATGTGGCCCGTGCAGGCCAAAAGGTTGGACACCCCTGGTGTAGGCTGTAGGGTATAGCGAAACGACGTGAATTCAGCCAATTTTTCGGTATCAAAATAGTTTCTAGATGAAGGAGGAGGTATCAGCCAAAGATGGAATCACTGGGTTCAATAAGACGTTTCGTCATGAATTTTATTTGGCCATCTTCAGTCAATTAGGAGTTATACACAAAATGCGTTACACATATGTGATCGAACCAAGCCTTGTCAAAAATAAAATTTTTTTAGCTTCATATAAATTTATAACGTGCCTGGACCCAAAAGTTTCAGAATGAGGTCCAGGCACGTTATAAATTTACATGAAGCTAAAAATTTTTTTATTTTTGACAAGGCTTGGTTCGATCACATATTATGTGTACAGCATTTTCTGTTTAACTCCTAATTGAGTGAAGATGGCTAAATAAAATTCAGGCCGAAACGTCTTATTAAAGGTGTTTTATTGAACCCAGTGATTCCATCTTTGTCTGATACCTCCTCATTCATCTAGTACAGTTTCATCACAGCCACGAACTCTAATAATATTCAAAATAGTTTCATTCGTTTTTGAGATCTTTCGAAAATACGAAGCAAAAAAGAACACTTAATGCACGATTACAATACTTCAAACTTCAGCATACCTCGAATGGAAAAGTAAAACTCGTCGATTCATTAATTCTTTTAGTTCTTTCTCGGAAATCTTAATAATTATTTTAAAAAGACAAACAAAAAATTGTAAGTAAATAAAACAAAAAAGTGCATCAGCATCAGATTTTTAATAATTTTCAAATGCTGAGAAATCATTTCGTCGATAAGGCTGGTGAAATTGCTGTTGTAAAAGCATCAATTGATATCCAACTCTATCGAGTTAAATGATATTTTAAATTCTTCGCAATCCCAATAAGAGAAGCATCAACATCTGAGAGAGATCATTAATAAAGAGAACGGGAATGTCTAGATAATGCTTAACCATCGTTCTCTAATTGAAATTACTCTTGACTTTTCCGATCAACATTTGTTTAATCATCTGGAGAATTTCCATGGTTTGTTATTTTTTCTTAATAAATCAATTTGAAAAGCAAGTTCTATTATTACTATCCAGGTTAATAAAATAAATAAGATTATTGATTGGAATCGATTGAAGTTTAAAAAAAATGTGCATAAATATTCATACGTAGTGAACATACCAAGACCATGTACACATTTTATGTTATTTATAATTTTGTGTTTAATAATACAAAATAACTTTGTCTGAACTCAATGTATTGAGTTTGGAAATATTGTAAGAACTTATTTATCTTAATCTTAATATATATAAAAAAGAAAAAGTGATGTTTCATTCATTCATTGATCTATCAACGCACAGCCTAAGCCGCTTGATCTATAAAGATGAAATTTGGAGAGTATATTCTTTCAACGATTTATGGGTGTGCTAAGAAGGGTGGAATGCAGGGGTGGGGTGCAGGGGGCCCTGAGTGGGTATGGGGAAGGGTGCATAGTGGGGTGCAGGGTGGGTGTGGAAGTGGAATGGGGTGGGGTGTCTCAACAAATCCAATTTCCTTTAAGAAATTTTGGAGGTAGATGGCTTCCCTTGAGTGGAGCAGAGTAGTATTAGTAGTAGTATTTAATAAATAGATTATTGTTTCATTGTCACGCTGCATCGCCCTAGAGCTTTTTCTTTCCAGTGGACGACTGGGGTAAGAGTTTCAATGCGTTCAAACTCAAGATTTTGAAAAAAAAAATAGTTTTTATTTTTTTACATAATGTTCCACCACTTCAAAAAAAAAAAAAATGAAAAAATTCCTGAATGTAAAGAAGTATATAGAACACATGTGTCTGACAAAGTTTGGCGGGTGACTCTTTTAAATAACAGAGTAAAAAAAAATATTATAGTTTTATTTCTGTTCTTAAAAATCGGATTTCCACCTGAGATTCATAATGAAACTGATTTTTCATCCCTTTTACTCCTGGGAATTGGAGAAAATCACCATTCATTAATTTTTAATTTTACTTTTGAAAAAAAAAATCGAAAAAAGAGTTTTTTTTTTGAAAATTTCGAAAATGTTTGAGATAGAGAGCTGAATTATTTTTATTTAATGTCAAATCGATCCCCCAAATGCAAATCGAAAAAGCCAAAGGGGCATATTTCCCCGGCTATACTCTTTTAATGCTTGCCTTCTTCAGAGCTTCAAGCTGAAAACTAAAATCCATATTATAATTTACTTAAAATTCATATTTTTTGATTTCATAGATTTACTTATTGTAAACTTATTTATATTTTGACTTATTTAATAATCTGAAAGCCATGAATTTCTTTTACTTACGTTAACTATCTAAATTCATATAATAAATCTAATTAATCTTTGCTCTTTTTGATTCATTAAAATTCAATCAAATTTTATGAATTATCATGAATTTCAATTTCAATCGAAGCCATTAGTAAATCCAATTTTCTATTGGCTTAAAATTCTTCAAATAGCATAAGTTAAAATATTAATTATTTCTATGCTAATTGATTTCATCGATTAGTCGAATCAGATTCTGAGATACACTTGTGTAAATGTTGATTTATATACATATATAGGAATATACCAGTATATATATTATTTTTCCCAAGTTTATAAAAATTATATTTATTTAGTAGATATTTAATATTCATCGATTCACTAGTTTAATTATCGAATAAGATCAAATGATTTAATTAACATTCAATTGAAATTATTTCATATAGGATTTTACATTACGAAAAGATTTGTTTTTTTATTAATTTTATCTTATATAGGTAAGTAATTCCTTTTAAACGCAACGACAAGTCAAGACAAGATAAAGTTTATCTATTTTAAAAAGTATAAAAAGTTTTCAGAGTGTAGAATTGTTCTAAACACGCCCGCTTTTTGTTTCATATTTGTTTTCTTTCTTTTTAGATATCTATTTCTAATTAATTACACTTTTAATAAAGACAAAGACTTCATTTAAAATAAAATACATTTATATTAAAAGAAACAGTAGATAATTTCCTTTACTAGAAAAGTTTTTTTTTAGAAAAATATCCTAATGAAATTAAGAAATAGATTTATTTTTTCATCTTAAGGGAGTTCTGGGCAGCTTTTCTATCTGGTTGATCTTCGAAAAAATCTTTTGTATTTCTGCAGAGTGACAACGTCTGCCTACTAAATTTTTTAATACAAAAAAAATTGTTAAAAATGAGGTTAATTTCGAATAAAAATCTTTTGATAATATTTATAAAAAGAATATTGAGATAAATTTTTTCTCATTATAAATAGTTGGAATTCTTCACAAGTGCTTTTATTATATTCTGTTGACTCCAAATAAGTTTTTATTTTTACATTTATGAATAATTAACTAAACTGTCAAATCTACTGAAAAATGTATAATTCAATTCATAAAAGGTGAATTATTGATCTGTATAAATTTGTTGAAAATAGTATAATTTGTATAGAAGTTTTAGCTCTTTTAAAAGCTCAGTCCATTTACTTCCAAGTTAAAAGGACAATTTTCAATAATTTATTTCTCGGTAATGGGCGAGACGATCAACTTCAAATTTCGGGAATAAATATTTAATACATCAATGATTCGATGGTAAGAATCAGAGAATTTTCTTATAAAAATAATAAACAATCCCGAACCCCCTTAATTAACATTTATATAATTCTAAGAGAAGTATAAAAGAAAACGCAATTCTATCTATGATAAGTCTAGCTATTTAAAATATATTAAAGAATTTATTCTAAATACTATAATTTTGTCAATGATACGAAAGTTGTTTTTTATTGATTTTATTTTAAATAAAATATTAAAGATAATTTTGGTTTATTAATTATTAATAGTCAATGGTCTAATTAAAGTGATACTCTGGGACAATTTGGAACAGATCTTTCTTATTGCGGCTATTTTGTTGTATAACTAGTAGGCGTTTTCGCTCCTCTCCGCGAACGAAGCTGTCTGGGCGTCATCAATATTGAATCTGTTTAAATATTTATTCTTTTGTTTATTTGTGTTTAAAATAGTCTCAATAATTGAGGTTTTTTTTTTTTTTTTTTTTTTATTGGCTTTTCGGCCCTTCTAGCCATAAGCCTAATTACGATACTAGTTATATTTTTTTTTAAATTTGTCTCTATCCCCGGGGGTCAGATTTTAGCTGGATGCCTCGAGTCGGATTCGAACCCGGGTCCCCTGGTTAGCTCGCTGTCACGCTACCGCCTAGCCTATCTGACCCCCCCAATTGAGGGTTTTATTTTTTTCTGTAATACTAGTATAGGTTAAATTTTAATTTTCTCATTAATATATCAAAATTAAAATTTATTTAATATCATTATTTCAAGTTAGAAATATATAAGTTCAAATATTATTTTCACTCAATATTTGACAAAAATTCCCTACATTAGAGTCGCGATCGAATAAAATGTAGAAAACCTTCAGTTACTAGTATAGGTTGTTAACTTCAAATTCGGACTTTTCCATATCAAATTAAGGATTTTAAAAATCAAATGGGAACTTTTTCATATCAAATTCAGGATTTAAAAATCAAAGCGGACTTTTCCATATCAAAGTCAGGATTTTAAAAATCAAAATCAGACTTTTTGCAAATCAAATTCAGAATTTATTAATAAACAATTGACAAAATAGAAAAAATTGTAGTTGAGAAAATGTTTTAATTTAATTTAACTGCCAGGAAACGTTTTCCGGTAAAAATCTAAAATTGTATGCTTTCTAAGATATTTGCGAACCAATTTTCAGCTCATTAGCTAAAACTATTCTAAAATGACAATTAGTTTTCAGGTAAAAAGCTAAAATTTGGTTCATTGTAAGATATTTGTGTACCAATTTTCAGCACATTAACTAAAACCTTTCAAGATTCGCATTTTGTACTCCCAGGAAACGTTTTCAGGTAAAAAGTTAAAATTTGGTGCATTCTCGTATCAATTTTCAGCTTATTAGCTAAAACCTTTCAAGATTAGCATTTTGTACTCTCAGGAAACGTTTTCATGTAAAAAGGTATAATTTAATATCTAAAATATGCATAGTTTTATAGAAATTCTGAATTTGATTTGAAAAAGTCTGATTTTGATTTTTGAAATCCTGAATTTGATATGGAAAAGTCAGAATTTGAAGTTAAAAACCTACATATCTGTCTGCCATAGATTCTTAGAAACATACCATATATTTAGATAAGAGTTAACGAATCTTCTTAATTGACTGCGTCATTTTTGCTATCTCTTGTCTTCTAGTGTTTTAATCCAAGATTCATAATTTGTTGTTTTCACTCTTATACTCGGAGCATCCACATCTGAAAACGGCGCTTGATTTGATAAAATTCACATGGGAAGATCTAAAAGTTGTTTTACAGTAGCATAGCATTATTGGGTATAAGTAGGTACCTAAAAGAGAAGGGGGTCTCTGAAATCTAAGTTTACTTTGTGACTCAATGGTCAGTGGTTGTTTAGATGGTTCATTCAGATGCTAAAATTTGTTATTCCTTTAAGAAATAACTTTCAAACTTTTGTATTAAACATGCGGAAAATTAAAGAAAATGCAATTTAACATACAAGTTCATATTAATATAGTTACCTTTTTGTGTCAAGTTTTATCTATCTAACTACTCCCTAAAAAAAAAAATCATTTAGATTTTCAAAAAGCCTAAATCTTTAAAAAACTTTTCCCTATTTATATGATATCTACCATTTATTTTATTTAATGATTTTTTTTTTTTTAAGGTCCGGGTTCGAAACCAAAACAGATCTCCGAAGATAAGCTCTGAAGACTAGATCCAAAGATAAGTAGATTATATCAATTTCTATTTTTCAACCCTTAAATGATTTTTCTAATAATATTGATTGAAAAATAATAATTTATTTTTGTTCTATATACATATATACAATATAAAAATATAATAATTAATTTAAGGAGTAACATTTTTTGAAATTCTAATATTATTAAAACATATTGTTTCTGTCTAATTATACGAATTAATACATTATTGACAAGTATACCTTCTTGTTCTAAATAAAGTAAAGATGTCTATTTTTTTCTATTCACCATTCAAATCTCGATTATTTTTACTGTTTCGTCTACTAACTTGTACCATATATGTTGCAGTAAAACTCCTTTTTTAGTAAGAACGGGTTCTTACTAGTTAAAACGCGTTTCACTGAATATCTTTGTGGCAACTAGAGTTTATTGATGTTGGTTGAGTTTGGTTCAAAGGTCTAGAATCTTCATTTTTGACATTCTGGGTGTCATTTTCAAAAATTTTTATACTAAAATGTCAAAAATTAGAAGCAATGTTGTAGAGGATGTAATTTTTGAAATTTTCTTTTAACAAATTTTGAAAATGACACCCAGAATGTCAAAAATGAACCAAACTCAACCACATCAATAAGTTCTAGTTGGCACAAAGGTATTCAGTGAAACGCTTCTTACAAACAACCGGGTTTTTACTGGAACATTTATACATTCTCAGGAGATTTAATGGTCGAATTGTTTCAAAGAACATTTACAACAATTTCTAAAATGGCACATTGTTTTATAGTAGGTATTTAAACTATTTACATATTAAGACAATTCTTATTTCACCTCTGATCATAAGAATATTTTTTTTTAGGCTCATTTGACTAAGAAAACTCAGAATATGTAAAAGGTACAAATATTATTAACCAACTTGCTAAAATATACAATTTCGGAAAAGCGTTAAGAAAGATTTTTGAAAGAATTACTTTTGCCCAATGAATATCCTGAGGAAATAAAAAAGAACAAAAAATTTTGTTTTTAGACTAAATTTTTTTAAAACAAAAAATACATGAGAATATTTTCTAATCTTTTTAATGTATCTAGGTCAAGAAAATTATCTTCGTCAAGAGCTCTTTTCGAGTGCAATGTCAGCCAGGGTACATGGTTCCCCCCCCCAGAATGTATCTCTTTGATTTTTTTATAAATTTCATTAATTTCTTCGTATTTTGAAACGTTACTTTAATAGGACATTGTTTTATTTCCAATTTGTAGTCAATATACTTGTTCCAAATGTCTATTTTAATTAGTTTTTGAGTTTTTTTGTTAAATCAAATTAACTATTTGATATATTTTTAACAATAAATTGATAAATTAAATAACTCCGACAAAGTGACAGGCGTTTTTTACTGATAGAATTTAATAAATTTAGAAAATTTCTAACCCGATATGTCAATAGTACTCACTTAAAATAATAATTAATTTTTTTTTTTTTGGTTGTTTATTATTTCATTTCGAAATCAAAAACTAATTCCAGAATCGAATGAATTATTTGTTTATTATTATTATTAAATAAAAGTCAAAATTGAATAATAATTAAAAATTTATTTCTTTTTAAATGAGTTTTTCTATTCCTACTTGAAGTTTTAAAGATTGAATCAATGAATTTTAATTTTTAATTTGTCTATTTTCAGAAAATATCTTCGAGTGGCGATAACAAGGGGGGAGCTGAAGAAAGAAGCTTGGTGAGTCAAAATTATTACTTTCACATTTATTAACCGACTTCAAAAAAGGAGGAAGTTAGACTGAATTTTTTTTGTGTGTCTATGTTACCTCATATCTCCGCCAATTGTGAACCGATTTTGATAGCTTTTTTGCATTGGGTTCAGTCTAGTTTCCGATAGGTCCCGTTTTTTTTCATTGGTATTGGACCTTTTTTGATAGGTTTGTTCAGGCCTAACTTCTTTGTTTATCAACCGATTTCGATGATTCTTTTTTTATTGGAAAGAGGGTATCTTAAGGATGGTGCCATATTAATTTGGTCAAGTTCTGATGATATGATCAACGACGAAATAACGTAAATCTCCAATTCTTATGAGCAAATAATCGAAATTGCCTGACGCTTTCTCTTACGAGATGCATGCAAGGTATTATATTAAATCACTATTAATAACATCACTAAAAAGAGAAAAATAAAAATAATAAAAAAAAATAATAAAACCGACTTCAAAAAATTAAATGCAACAAATTAAATAATAAGAACTCAAAAAATAAAATAAAATGCACTAAAAGGTATAAAATAATTAACTAATTTAGTTACAACTAAACGATGAAATATTTACATGAAATTACTTTTTGAAATCGGTGCTAAACAAACTATGTATATAAGCGAACGTACCCGCCAATCGTACTAAGTAAAATCCGTCGAGTTTGATTCATAAAATGTATATGTTTGGCACCGACTTCAAAAAGTGATTTCATGTAAATATTTCATCGTTTAGTTGTAACTAAATTAGATAATTATTTTATACCTTTTAGTGCATTTTATTTCATTTTTGACTTCTTATTATTTAATTTGTTGCATTTAATTTTTTTGAAGTCGGTTTTATTTTTTTATAAAAATTATTCTAACTTCAGTTTGAGTTTATTATAATATCTAATATTATATACACCGTCGCGAAATAATTTTAAAACAAAATATTATATATTCATTGTATTATTTAAAATATATTTTCTTTTGTTCAAGCTAGAATATATTTTTCATTGGCCAACTCTATAAATAAAATCACTTAATTAAAATAATTTTGTTCGGGGAAACAATTAACGCCCTTGGAGCAGTTTTGTCCCTGTCACCCCAAAAGTCTGGCTACGCCACTGCCAAATATAATAAAATGTTTTAGTCAGATATTTTTAAAAAAATTATCATTTTCAAAGGAATTTAAAACAATTTAAAATATTTTGTGTATATTCAAAAAGTTAATGTTTCAAAAATTTTTAAATTTTCAACTTGCACAGGGTATAATTTGCTGAGATCAAACCACAGAGTATACGCCGTATACTCTCCATTACAGCCCTGGATAATAGGCCATTTATTTGACTACTCTTTCAGTACTTAAGTGTACTAATGTTTTCAATTATATTTAGCAAAGCCTTGTAATGGGTAAGATGTTGCGATGTTTTTTAAATACGAGTTCCTTTCTTTATAAAGAACACCTACTTCAGAATGAAATGTATTCTTTGTTCAAAAAATTACTGGTATTAAATACATACTGAATATCTGAAAATTATTAGTATATATTTATCATTAATTAAAGATTATATCTTCTGTTTATTATTATTATTTACTTGCAACGAAATTTTCTCTGGAGAGAGACGGACTGGTAGAAACTTTAATTGAATGTAATGGAAGGCAGCCCAGAGGTAGTGAGGAAAGAAAAAATTAACACATATAATCTAATTAAGAAAAGGAGAAAAAAAAATTTGTTTTTCTATGCTTTTGTTAAAAATGAAGAAAGTTTTTGAACACTACTGTGGAGAGAAGAAGGAAACATTTTATTTGTTTCATTCATTGACCCTTTGAAACCCTGAAGAAGGAGGGAAAAATCCTCCGAAACGTCGGTTTGAAAGGAAAGGAGGAAGGATTCCAATAAATTACACCTTATTTTATATGTGTTAATTTTTTCTTTCCTCACTACCTCTGGGCTGCCTTCCATTACATTCAATTATTATTATTTACATTTGATACTAAAGTTTCAAAGTCCTTCAGCATAATTAGTAAACATTTCACATGTTAAAAGCATATAATAAAATTTTAGTCAAAATTGAATTTACTAACTTATTGAACAGAATGGAAGCAGTTCACTGACCCTTATTTTATATTTAAATGGTTACTTCTAAGGAATTAATGAAAGGTTCGGTCTTTTAATTAAATTAAGACATCCATTAAAAGGAACTAAGCTAGGAAGTCAAAGAATATTTACCTACGACATTTGCGAAAATCACTATAGGATGACATTTTTAGAGTTATATAATTTTACTAATTACATGCAATATTCACCGATCTTGACATCTAGTACATAAAGTTATCGGGGATACAATTTCTTTTCCATCATAAAAACAAAACATTTACTTTACAGCTAAATGAATTAGAGTATTCTGGAGAATTATGATTTTGGAAAACTAATAAATTAAGATTTAATATATGTAAATACTTCTTATCTTCATGGGACTAAAGAAGAAATGTAGGGTCGGGTTAGGCCAGCGGTTAGCGTATAAGCCTGCTAATCAAGTGGACCCAGGTTCGAATCCGACTGAGGCAACCGGCTAAAAATCTGATCTCTATATATAAGTCATAATTTAATAATAGTATCGTAAATTGGCTGATGGCTAGAAGGGCCGAAAATCCAAAACAAAAATGAAGAAATATTATAAAACGATTTCACAGATTTCAAAATGCTCAAATAAAGCTATAATAGAATTAAACTCCATCGCATCCATATTATTTAGTGAATTAAGTATGTTAGCGGGTATTTGGACGGGAAAGTAGAAAATCACACAATTCGCATCGATTTACGAAACGTTTCGCCAATTTTCTTTCGGCTTCGTCAGCGTCTCAATGATTATAATTTAATTATAAGATATAAACAGATATGCACATATTTCTGAATTAAATCAATTGTCCCGGATGTTTTTTACAGTATATTTTGACTAATTTTTTTCTTTGTCTCTCTATATATGCCCTGAATAATTATTTAATTTATATATACAACTTTTGAATCAAAAATAAAAAAATTAAGAAATATGTCCATATCTGTCCATATCTAATAATTTATTGAGACGTCTGACGAAACCGAAACAAAATTGGCAAAACGTTGCGTAAATCGATGAGAATTGTTGAATTTTCTACTTGTCCGTCCAAATACCTGCTAACATTCTTAATTCTTTAAAGAATGTTTAAGTTAATGCTAACAAAAAATTATGTTTACTTTAAAAACCAATATTCTCTCTTAATAGATTATACGATGCGATACGATCTCCTCGAAATTATTCTACTTGATTCAATATTTTCATTTAAAATCAAAATATTTAATTTAGATTTCAATATTATTTCTGATTAAGACATGTGCTGGAGGCAAAAGCTGCCGATTTATCAAATGATTCCAAAGATTATCAATCAAATTGAAAATGAAATGAAATGTAAAATATGGCGATGATAGAAATAGATTATTGCCGATTTGATGCCAGACGAAGCTTCTACTTTTCTGTGTCACTGGGTTTATAATTTGTTTATTTGATTAGAAATTCAACAACCGCCTGGCACAGATGTTAAGGAGGATGAGGCTCGAGGAAATTTCTCAAAATCGATAGACCATGTTGGCTAGAACCCCGAAAATTTGGGCTGCTCGAAACTCCTGTTGCCCGGGCCACATCTCACCAGTTTTATTCATTTAAACATCCATTTTATAAATCTATCGAAATCAGAGCTTAATTTTAATAGCGTTTGCAATTAAATCTTAATCTTTTAAAAAAGTTAACAAAATAAATATCAATTAATTTAGATTGAGAACTTAGGTAACAATTCCAGTTTGTCCACAGTGCTTAAACGCTTCGACTTTGTAGTTGAATAGATTAAAGTAAGGGTCTGTTTGCTAGTCTAAATTAAACATCCTTATTGTCAAAGGGAGTGATAACTTAATCTATTAAATTTTAACGTTGATAAAATTAAAGAAAATTATAATTTGTAAGAGAATTTTTTAGGTATTGAAAAACATTAAACGAAACAGTAAAAAGTATGCCATTTTTTTTCAATGCAATTTAAGTCAAGATATCACAGCATTTGGATCAAGGAAGTCCGGAAATAAATAAGAGAGCTATATTGAACAAATATCATTTATCAGGGAAGTTTTTCCCTTTTAGTGTTGTTTTAAAACCAACGTTTCGGAGGATTTTGGCTTCTTAAGAATTAAATGTGATTTGGACATCATTATTATTATGATTATTAGATTATTATTTCTACAATACATACATATCACTCGCGGTTGTCGAATTTCAACCAGGGATGCTTTCCAAAAATAATATCCTTCATTTTTTGAAATTTTATTTAAATATTCGCTTTATTTTTTGAAAATTTAATCGAATACGGCATCATTTTTGTTATTATTCAAATTTAACATTAGAATTTTTAAAAAATTATTTTGAGACCTTCGCCCTAAACGGATACTGCTTTGTGTGCGTGAGGGTAAGAGTCAGAAATTAATTCTTGAGACTTAAACCCCAACAGTCCCTGAGATGGAAATCGACCATTTTCCACAATGAATCATCCTCTCATATAAGAAAATTTTCAATTTCTCATAATTCTATTATTATAAGCAAGCTATGACTTATCTAGAGCACTTTTTGTTATTTACGATTTTATATATTGAGAGTTCTTAGAAATGGATTAGTCCAAAAATTCTCAAATCATCTTTATTAACCGACTTTAAAAAAAGGAGGAGGTTATCAATTCAACGGAATATCTGTTTTTTTTTTGTGTATGAACATTTATTTCTCTTTACCATGTGGACCAATTTCGATGATTTTTTTTTGTATTGGGTTCAGTCTAGTTCCCGATTGGTCTCGTTTAAATTTCATTGACATTGGATCATTTTGATATGTTTGTTTATTGACCGATTTCGATGATTCTTTTTCTATTGGAAAAGGGATACCTTATGGGTGTTCCCATTTTAATTTGGTCAAGTTCTAATGATATGATCAATGACAAAATAACGGAAATCAACATTTCTTATATGCAAATAATCGAAATTATAATAAATACAATCTTTTATATAAAAAAGCAATCTTAAAACGTTAATTTAAAATACGCTAACGGTTCGATATAATTTCTCTATTTATAAATTGAATTCACGATTCTTAACATCACTAAAAATAGAAAAATAAAAATAATTTTTAGAAAAAAAACCCGACTTCAGAAAAATAAATGCAACAAATAAAATAAGAACTCAAAAATAAAATAAAATGCACTAAAAGGTATAAAATAATTATCTAATTTTGTTACAACTAAACGATGAAATTGTTACATAAAATCACTTTTTGAAGTCGGTGCCAAACAAACTATAAGCGAGGTTAAGTGATGTTGTAACTAAGTAAGATCCGTCGAGTGCGATTCATAAAGTGTTTATGTTTGGCACCGACTTCAAAAAGTGATTTTATGTACAATTATGTTGCATTTAATTTTTTGAATTTGTTTTCTATCAGTGCGGGCCGGGGACGTACGTGTAATGCACCGGCTCGCAGGTCATGGTGGATTTATTCATCATGATAATGGTACCTGGCTAAACCATCTGATTAAAATGGCCCAGCGGACATGACCAAGGATGTTCACCCTCGGATAGGGCATGGCGAGCCCTCGCTGAATGTATGCCAAACGGTGAACACATCTAAAAGTGGTTTGCGGCTGCCATTTAATTGATGACTTACAAGCCCCTTTAGAAAAAGGGTGTGGCGCCTCTCACCGTAGTGAATGCCAATCTGTACCACTTGACTGTGGTATGCATGGTTGATATCATGTAGACCGAAATCTGCATGGTTATGTATCATGTAGAAGAGGTTGCCGCCTTCCAGATTTAACAGGCAAAACCTGGGTTGGCACAAAAGGTGGCGAATCGTTGGCCAAACGGACAACCGGTTCGCGTGCCTGGGCTGGAGATTCTGAATCTTCACATCCTATAAGCTGTTTTCACAGAGGGTGTGAGCCGGCTTGGACGATTTGCAAGCGATTCGTCAGGTGTATGCGATGTTGCAATCGCATCAGGTAAACCAACCGCACACACAGTCGATCACGTACTGGGACTGTGGGAAGAGAGTCCGAATCTGAAGAGGTGGAGCATGGAAAGTCATGTACAAGAGAAACCTCGAGCAACCATACCAAAGGTTGTTAAAAACTAATGGTGCCATGGGGAATGGAAAAAGCCCTAGGGACGAAAGTTCTTAGCTCCATTCGTCTGAGGTTGGACTCGTGGTGGCATAAGGTTTTGTCTAGATAGCTGTTGTTAACTCGCCAGCTGTTGATAGCTTCAACACTCGCGAGGGTGGAATACACGCCCGCTGTATTTCACGTATAACTCTGTGTATACACTTACACCTTGATTGATGCCATTTGTGGCTCTCTCAGGGTTACATACGAGACGAGAGTCCTGTATGCGCTGGTTGCGAGTGCGGGAGAAGGCCGTTGAGGCTAGGTGCCCCACTTTAAACAATTCGGTGCGTCTTGCGCTGTCCTATCAAATTGCTTTGGCTACGAGCTTTTAGACACGGCCGCTAGATGACTCAGTCAGATCGTTGCAACACTTTGCATGGCTGATAATATTTCAGTCATGTATTAACTAAGGCAATTCAATCTCGACTAATCATCGAAGGAGGAGACATCCACCAACAAGGAGCTCCTCACCCGCCAACACAGCGGGTGGCTCCCAGCCCCGCTCTTTATCAGGGACGAACATCGCCCTGCCCAAATCATTGTTAGGTCCCCACCAACTAGGTGGGCAGCGCGGACACGCACCACGCAAACAAAGCCCCTAACAAACTCAAATCACTTATAAGTAACAACATTGAGACAAGAATCTCCAAAATTAATAAATTAATTAAAATGGAAATATATGTATGTTATGTTATGGTATATTTTTCAGTTTTCACTTAGTTTTTTGAAAATATGTATGAGTAAATTTTTTTGGAATTCCAGTATAACTGATAATTCATCGCCTCACATATTATTATTATTATATACCTAGGAATCTTATTAATTTATTTTTACTTTACCATACAGGGTATGGTCAAGTATTGTAATCGTGCATGAAAAAAGTGTTTTTTTCCTTCTTTTTTTCGAAATATCTCAAAAACGGCTGGCACTATTTCGATTAAAAAAATTGAGCGAAACCATGGCATTTCGCTCTACAAAAAAGCTCTAATAAGTGAACATCGAAAATATTATATTTTTCGAGATAATAATTGTTTTGTCAAAATGTCTGTTAGTCTGGTTGTCTGGTTGTTAGTTACTTAGTCTGTGCGTTACCAAATTTTTGTGGACGAGCTAGCTCAAAAACTAGTGTGAATATCGAAACCAAATTTCACACGTAGTTTTGGTCCATTGAGATTAAGAGCTGATTAGATTTTGGTGCATATCGACCCAAAATTAAGAGGGATGGAGGGGGGGTAAAAATTAAAAATCTAGATCGTTTGAGCAAACTCAACCAAATTTTGCATATATATAATCAGTGGACCCCCAGAAGTCTAAAAATGCAAAAACCAACCTCCCAAAATTGTGGGGGTTCAAAAAATGAAAATCTTGGCCATTTACCAAACTCAACCAAATTTTGTATACATAATCAGTGGGTCCCCAGAAGTCTAAAAATGCAAAAACTAACCCCCTTCCCCTAAATTATTATAAATAATTTTATTAAATATTAATATAAGTGAGGGGCCAGGTTGTATGGTAAAGTCAAGTGGATGATGGCCACATCAGAACAAGTCAGCTTATTTTATCTTTTTACTAAACACAAATGATCACTGTGAATTATATCCTTCATTCCAATAATTTACTTATAGGTACTTCTGACATGCATACAAAATTGCTAAAATCTATTTTTCTATCTAGCCATATATTTCATTTCATTTTCTGACTTACTTTTGGACGCAAAACACACAGGTTTATTGCAGGAGTACACATCAGATGTCATATTTACTCTCTGTTTGACGTATTATTTAATTTTTATTAATATTACGAAATAATGGACTTTTACTATCTATTTCTTTTAATACATGACACATTTTTGCATGCACCATACACCTGACTTCTAGGGATCTTATATTAATTTGAACAAAAAATTACATTTCATTTATATTTTAAGAATAATTTTATACAAAAAATATTTTCATATAATATAGGTATATATAAAATAAATACAAATCTTTTTGTTTTAACAATCTTTAAACATTTAATAACAGACAAGCGTTTCGTGAGAATTTCTCCCTTTATCAATGGAATTTTCAATATTTAATTTAAATAAAAAATCTAAACGAAAAATTATTTTTCTCTAAAAGATTTTGATAAATATTAGAAAAAACAAAAATACAATTAACAAAAGGTCAGATATAGACTGTTTTTCTAATATTCTTTCAAGATACTGGGGTAAATATTATTTCAGCTGAAGTGATTCAGAAATATGATCAAATTAATCTCATTGATATTTTTATTATAATACATTGCTTATATTGATAGTATTGTAATGTCTGGATCGATTATTCAGGAGAATGATGAAATTTGAAATACGTGAAAAGGTCCTGAAAAGATTAAAATAATTAAACGTAAAGTTCAATGTCGTGTAATTGGAATAGAGTGTGAACTATCTAGGATCTGGGTAATAAATTTTCCCAAACAATATTAATTCCAGATCCAGGTTACATAAAAGTGATTGTAGAATATGATACACATACAAACAAAAAGAAGAATTATAGAGATTTATTGGTCTCATAAACTATATAAGTGTACTTGATTTTATTCCAAACCTATCAGAAATTTCTACACCTATGAGAAAATTATTAAAGAGAAATTATGTGCTTCGCTGGCTCTCTTTGAAAGTGCGCCCTCAACCTAGTACATGGAAAGAACAAATTTTAAACTTTCTTCAAAGTCTCAATCAGCATATATTCATAAACATTAGCTAACAGCTAACAATGATGCTTCGTGCCCGTTTACTCGTTTCCAGTGAAAATTTATTTGGTCGATATCTGACTAGACCAACAGTTGAGCTTAGTCTAAAAATAAACCAGTAGACTTTATACATAATTATAGAAAGCAGACTTAACTTCAATTACTTTATTTCGCACGAATTCTATAATTGTCTACCTTCAAAAGTTTTTGGCTAAAGTCAATAATATAATTATGGTTTGAAAGTACATATACATTTTATTTTCAAAATATCAAAGAATTTTCGTAACAAAGAACATCTTTTTCTACCTTCATATTTTTTTTAAAGATAATAAAAATACGGTAGTTCTATTAAGGTCTAGTTCTAGATCAGTGGTTCCAAAATTGGCCCACATGGACCCCCATGGTCCCACAATGACCTTAAATGGGTCCATGACATTAAAAAAAATGTAGGGTCTATGAGAGGTAAATGGGGGTTCACAATAGTGAATCTCATTTAAGCAGGTCCTAACTTTAATTTTGGCTTTCCATGAATGGAATAATTCACATACACAGATAGATTTGTTGCTTAGTTTTTATGTGATAAAACAACAGACTGAATAAATTAAAATTTCTTTAAAATTTCTTTAAAAGTAAAACTATATTTTCTTAAAAAATACGAAAATGAGAGGTAAGGGGATTTGTATCACTTCACCATTTTTGGAGTGGTTCAAAAATTAAATTTTTAGGAGAGATATAAAAATAAATATTATATTCGAGCTTTGAATATAATATAATATTTGAATAAATTAAAATTTCTTTAAAAGTAAAATTTAATTTTCTTAAAAAAATCCGAAAATGAGAACTAAGGGGGGACACCATTGTATCACTTCAGTATTTTTAGTGGTTCATAAATTACGTTTTTAGGAGAGAGATAAAAATAAATATTATATTCAAGGGCTGTATATAATATAATATTAGAATAAATTAAAATTTCTTTAAAAGTAAAACTTTATTTTCTTAAAAAAATCCGAAAATGAGAGAGGTAAGGGCGGACGGACCCTTTGTATCACTTCACCATTTTTGGAGTTGTTCATAAATTAAATTTTTTGAAGAGATATAAAAATAAATATTATATTCGAGCTCTCTATATAATATGATATTAGAATAAATTTAAAATTTCTTTAAGAGTAAAACTATTTTCTTAAGAAGGGGGTCCACCCAGAACAGAAAAACATGAAGGAGACAATAAAAGAGTGTGTCTTCTGCTGGAATTATAAATTTTATTTATAACGATAAATAAATAAAATTTATAATTCCAGCAGAAGACACACTCTTTTATTGTCTCCTTCAATATATAAAAATTCTGCTACTCTCGGCAACAACTTTCAATTTAAGAAAAACATGGCCTGGTGTCTACGAGACAAAATTTTTTGGGAATCTCTGATCTAGACGTTGTTTTAACTCCATTTTTCACCTTATACAAAGCTCAAATGAGATCCTGTCTCAAATATGAGTCACACCTGGAGAGCGCCTCTCTTAGCTCCAGTGCTGCTCCAGCTTATTCCTAAAAAAGAATCACATACTTTTTTAGTTTCGGATGAAAAATATCTTAACAACATAGCTAAACATGTTTTGGTAGATACGTCGGTTGTTTCGTCTATTATTATTGAGAAAAATCTTCTGTTGACAAGAGAAACAATTTTTTTTTACATAACATATAGTCCTATTTTTTCATTTTTTATTTTTGTAGTTTTCGTTCTACTTGATTTTTAATACCAATGTCCGAATCTACACAGACTGTTTTTATTAAGTGAGGCAAATGTTCCATCACTTTAATAGATAAATCTTGTTTAGCTACAAAACCTGCTAAATAAATTTTTTTCTCATTGATATATCAAAGAATAATTGATACGTCAACGAGAATTATTTTGACCGCGCTGATTTGAAAAATATATTTTTATCTCGCGAGACTACTGCGGATTACGCTATTGGAGTATGCGGAGTATTAAGTCTGGACCAAGAGAGAAAAAAAGATGTGATCCACTTAGCTACAATCCAACGTCATTTCGCATATAGCCCGCTAGACATTCGGATGGATCACCAAGTGAATTTGAAATCTCAGATGTTATATATTCGATCTCCGAGTCCAGAGCGCTAGATCTATTAGCATGTATGTTAGATGCCTGCCATTAATTAACCCAATGTTTTCTACATTTGATTCAATCGCGAATCTAATTTTTGTCAAATATTGAGTGAAAATAATATTTGAACTTATATATTTCTAACTTAAAATTAATTTAATATCATTATTTCAAGTTAGAAATATATAAGTTCAAATATTATTTTCACTCAATATTTGACAAAATTCCCTACATTAGATTCGCGATTGAATCAAATGTAGAAAACATTGGGAAAACCTGCTAATTTTCATTTAGATATTTTGACTGGCAAATTGTTTTTAAATTAATTTTTAATAATTTTTAAACTTTAAATAAGAATAAGAGAACAATTAGAACTAACTTTGTGTAACCTCATCTATCCGTACTTTTTATTGATATTTTGAAGCTTACATTTTTAGGACTGTAATGTATCATAAATGTATTACATAAGAGATATTTTATGGAATGTACTAGAAACTAAATTATTTTAATGTTAATGTACTATTGTACTTTTCAAACAAAGATGTACTATAAATAATACATTTGTACAGTAACGGCAGCACTGGCACCAGGACTTGATTTAGATCGGGAATGGTCTGAAACGGCGTTCCGGATCTTTTTTACTCAATTATGAACTATAAGTGTGGTAAATTATTTATGAATTAATAAATGTACTGCAGACATTTCAAGATTTTAAAATTTAGTCTGTAGCATGAACAATGCATTTTTATCATCTAGATTATAATTTTATCATAAATTGTGTACATATCTCCACATTTCTAGACAGCCAGTATAACTCACCACCTACGCCTCACCTGACATCTATCTTTATGACGTCATTCCAATTTTAGCCATTCGTCTGTCATTAGGAAAATATTACTTTACTTTTCTACCTTTTGATGCAAGGGAAGCGAATGATCTTTTAAAGGGTGTTTTTAAAGTTAATTTCAAATTTATTAAATAATAAAGAATAATAAATGAAAGGTTTGTCTATTAAGAACAAAGAAACAGTTGTACTTTAGATCTTCGATTCCATTTAAAAGGTTCTTGTCTCCATTAAAATTCATCTATTTTAATGAACAGTGTAAAGCGAAAATAGGCCTTTTAACTAATTTATAATTTAAATCGAATGGTCCAGCATCCTTCTCTTGCTTCTCCATTCACTTTGCTTTTTTAATACACTTACCTACGCTTCTAATACAATTATTGAAATGAACATCTAATGCAATTTACCAAAAGAAATCACGTAATTCTTATGGGCAGAAAAGAGTAAAAATCGAATATAACTTCTCTTTGACGATAAAACCATGAAGTCTTTATTCACTTAGAAATGAACGGACTTTGTAAAATAAAATTTAACAGTTGGAAAGAGTTTGTTGATTAAATGCAGTATTTCTAGAATAGAAAATGTAAACATGTTTACATTTGAATACCCTAGGCAAAAAAATCGATTTATTTAATCTTCTTTAATATACAAACGAAATGTTTTCTTTCGTTTTTCTTTGGATTTTCAAGAACTCCTTGGACTTTATTAAGTAGTAAACATTGTTTTATACTTGTTATGTACTTTTATTTGTGAATGTAAACATTTATTTTTTGTTTAAAAATAACTAACAAGACAAGACGGTATTTCTTAGCCAGAGGGCTTCATCCACTTTAATTCTTGACTCTAAATTGTTTAAAAGTTATCTATTGATTTAATTAAATATCTTTGATATTTAAATATCTTCTCTAACAATAGGATGCTTATGATGTCCGTGGTATATGCCATAGCAAAAGAATCTTAAGAGAGGGTTCAAAAAGTTATTTTTTCGAGATATTCAAACGAAATTATACACTTTTAACTCTTTATAAAATATTCTATTTAAAATGAGTTTAGCTTTTTGAAAATTAATATTTTATTTTCCGTAGAAATTCTCAATCATGTTAATAAGGGTCCTCCCTTTGCATCAAATACCCTTCGAAGAGAGGGTTCAAAAAGTAATTATTTTCGAGATATTCAAATAAAATTATATACATTTAAATCTATATAAAATATACAATTTAAAATGTGTTTCATCATCATCATTGAGTATACAGTCCTAAGACTGGTTTGATGCAACAATCCGTCTCCACTCGACTCTGTCCCCCGCCAGCTGTTTAACCTCTCTAAATGTCTGGCATCCCATATCCCCAATTATTTGGTTGAAATATTCTAATCTGGTTCTTCCCCTTCCCCTTTTCTTTCCCACCTCCCCCTCCAAGATATCCCTAAGCAGTCCCCCATGTCTCAGTGTGTGCCCCATCATCTGACCTCTTCTCTTCTTCAGACTCTTCCACAAGGTTCTTCTTTCTCCGATTCTTCCAAGAACTTCTTCATTTGTAATTTTATCCATCCATTTGATATTCATCATTCTTCTGTAGCACCACATTTCGAAAGCCTCTAATCTCTTTCTCTCCTCTTCTCTAATTGTCCAGGTTTCACACCCGTACATGGCTATGCTCCATACATATGTCTTCAATAGCAACTTCCTGTTTGCTAAGCTGATTGAGGAGGAGCATAGTAGTTTTGTTTTGAATTAAACCCCATTTTTGCTTGGGCAATTCTTGATTTAATTTCGTTTTTGCTCCTCCCATCCCATGTTATTTTACTTCCTAGGTAGCGGAATTCCTTAACTCCTTCTAGGTTTTCTTGGTTAATTTTGATGCATTCCTGTCTCGTTTGTTCTTTTTGTACATACTAGGACCTTGGTTTTATTCTTGTTTATTTTCATTTTGATTTCTTCTATTAGGATTTGGTTAATTCCATTCAAGGCGTCCTCTAATTCTTTTTATTGCTTCCTAGAAGGGCAATGTCATCGGCAAATCTTAACATAGCGATCTTTTGACCTTGGATTTCTATACCTGTATCAATTTTGTCTTTGAATTCTTTAATCGCTTCTTCTATGTATAAGTTGAAAATCATGGGTGACAGCACACATCCTTGTCTTACACCTTTTTTTATTTTGGCTTCTCTGTGTTCATCACCAATATTTATAATTGCCGTCTGGTTTTGATATAGATTGTAGATTAGTCTTCTCTCTGAATTTTATTCCTGCCTGTTTTAATATTTTAAACATTTATAAATATTTTTTAATATTTTAAACATTTTAAAAATGTGTTTAGTTTTTTGAAAATTTTAATTAAAACTTGAATAGCAGGGAATTGGACAAAAATAAAAAAATAGAGTTTTTATTAAATGGGCCAGACGTTTCGTCGATTTATTTCGACTTCCTCAGTGATATATAGTTTCAATTGCAAGTGCTTTGTCTGCTTAAAAATAAAAACAAAACGGATTTTTATTAGAACTTTGATTTTTTTTTAATTGTTGAAAAGAGAAAAATGTTCAATATTGTTGAATAATTGAGACCAATAATGTAATGTAGTTATAATATCAGTCTTCCTTTTAAGAGAGGGTTCAAAAAATTGTTTTTTTGGAGAATTTCATACTAAAGTATACACTTTTAACTATTTATAAAATATACTATTTAAAATTAGTTCAGTTTTTGGAAAACTAATATTTTATTTTCCCTAGAAATTCTCAATTAAGTTGATAAGGAAAAACAGAAAATGATAACAAAATTCAATTCATAAATAGAGGAATTCTCTCGAAATGTTAGCGGGTTTTAAATGAACGTTTTAAGATTGTATTTTTCTACCATTCTCCCTTTTAAGAGGGTTAAAAAGATTAGATAATTATTTTATACCTTTTAGTGCATTTCATTTGATTTTCGAGTTGTATTATTTTATTTGTTGCATTTAATTATTTTGAAGTCGGTTTTTTATTTTTTTTCGAAAAATTATTTTTATTTTTCTCATTTTTAGTGATGTTGACAATAGTGAGTTTTAAGATAATACATATGCATCTCGTAAAAGAAAAATTCGTGCGAATGAATCGGAAAATGATAATAAAATTCAATTCATAAATAGAGGAATTCTCTCGAAACGTTATCGGGTTTCAAATGAACGTTTTAAGATTGTTTTTTTATAAAATATTTTTTATTATAATTTCGATTATTTGCTCATATGAATTGGAGATTTCCGATATTTTGTCATTGATCATATCGTCAGAACTTGATCAAATATTAATATGGGAATAAAATTAATATGGTTCCAATCGGAAACTATACTGAACCCAATGCAAAAAAAATCATCAAAATCGGTTCATAATTGGCGAAGAAATCCGGTAACATAAGTAGATAAAAAAAAAAAACTGTCGTGTTCCGATGTGGCCATCCACTTGACTTTACCATACAACCTGGCCCCTCACTTATATTTAATATTTAATAAAATTATTTATATTCATTTAGGGGGGGGGGGTTAGTTTTTGCATTTTTAGACTCCTGGGGGCCCACTGATTATGTATACAAAATTTGGTTGAGTTTGGTACAAGAGCCTAGATTTTCATTTTTTGACCCTACACCCCCCCCTTTGGGCGGTTAGTTTTTGCATTTTTAGACTTCTGGGGGTCCACTGATTATGTATACAAAATTTGGTTGAGTTTGCTCAAATGGCCTAGATTTTTAATTTTTAACCCCCCCCTCCACCCCCTTAATTTTCGCTCGATATGCACCAAAATCTAATCAGCTCTTAATCTCAATGGACCAAAGCTACCTGTGAAATTTGTTTTCGATATTCACACTAGTTTTTGAGCTAGCTCATCCACAAAAATTTGGTAACGCACAGACTAACGGACAACCAGACATCCGGACAACCAGACAGACTAACAGACATTTTGACAAAACAATTATTATCTCGAAAAATATAATTTTTTCGATGTTCACTTATTAGAGCTTTTTTGTAGAGCGAAATGCCATGGTTTCGCGGTTAAAACCCCAAACTCAGATGTATCTTAGATTCCAACCCAGCCTCTGCATAATTAAATAGTATCGGATAATTTATCTTCGCCGTTTCTAATCAGAACTCAGTTAAATTGTCGAATAGGCAAGAACGTTTGAATATATTCTTTTATATATTTTTTCTATTTCTTGACTTTTGAAACTTTTTTTTAGAAGTGAAATTTGAAATCTTCTTTTCGCTTCCTCAACTAATGTAACTAATTTTTCCATCTAAAACTTACTTAAGTTAGTTTTTTTCTTTCTAAAAAATATATATATTAGAAATGTCAGAAGATAAATCATCCTGAATTATGTTGTTTGCCGAAATTTCTTTTCCTTTTACCTAACTAACTTTAAAGTAATTGGAGAATTCAATGAGCTAAGTTAGAGATTCCTATTAAGTGTCACTTTTCTTCTTAAAAACTTTTTCTTTTTTATATGGTGTGACCTAAATCTAGTTTATTATGTTCTTGATCCTTGGACTTTTTTTTCCTTGCTGAGGTAGCAATTCGATATAAAAGTATCTACCTATGATATCCAGACGGTTTATGGACAGATTTTGTCTTCCAGCCATTCAGAGTTAGATAGACTATTCTTATAACGTGACGCGCCTTATTGAAAGATTTTATTTTATAATGAGGTGTACAGCAGTTATTGAAATTCGTTAACTCCTGAATGCATAAATGCAAGAGCTCCAGGCTGAAATCGATTCTTGTATCTATGGAAGAAAAAGATAGAGGATTTTAAAATTCAAGCGTTTATTTTAAGGCAAAAAATAAAATACATACATTAACAAAAACTAAATACTTAATAATTTGCATTTCAAGAAAAAATAACAAACAAACAAGAAGAATAAATAAGGGTGAAGAGATGATTACTTTTCATGGAAAATTGATTAATTTTATTTCTGAAAAACCTTTAGACAACATCCGCAAATGAAAAGTTTTTATTTTGCAGCAGAATAGCAGATGAGTTTTTGAATCATAAAGAGAAACAAAAGTTGTCCTCTGCTTGATGGAAATAAACAATGTGCCTAGCTTTTGTCCTAGGGGGAGGGGGCAAATCAGGAACAGGGTGGAAACTGAAACACAATTTTCAAATTCCAGGTTATTTCCCGATTTTCCCGGCCAAAAACTTCAATTTCTCCAAGTTGACAGTAGCCTATTAACAATTATTTGTAAAAGGAGAGCCCGTAATGGTCTAAGAGCAAAAAAAAAGTCAGCCCATGGATCTAATATCAGGACTGTAGTGGATGGTATACAGCAGTATACTGCTGATTTTACGACAACACCGTCTGATTACTACTGATCAATTCCTGTTACACCAGGCAGGCTTCTATTCATTTTTTTGCTCTTTTTGTTGAAAAATGTCTAAAACGGGGAGAAAAATAATTTTGATTTTTTCCGTCTGTGTGCCTGAATCTAGATAACTTTTAAAAACGAAAGGCTGTAGAAAGTTTCTTCTTTTGATAAACTATTTGTATTTGCAATGGGGAGAATTTATAAGCTTTCTAGTTTTACAACTTCTGGTTCAAAAATTCAAAAAACAACAATTTTTGTATGAATTTATTCAGATTTTTATAGGCATAATTCAACAAGTTATTTTAATTGTAGACCTGAAGATGGCTTTTCTCTTCAAGCCGAAACAGTATAAATATGGGCTTTAAAAAGTTGTCTAAATAAAGTTAATCCTGAAAAAAAATTAAAATTGTTTGCGATGCCCCTGGACCCCCAGCCCTCGAACCCCACCCACCCAGCACCCCCACCCCCCGCACCATGCCCAACCCCCGCCCCCACACCACAACCCGCACCCTACCCACCTCGGCCTTTTTTGACTCTAGGTAAGAAAACATTAAATCGAAATTTTGATATTTATCATTATTTCAAATCAACAATTAACCGAAACTACAATCAGTTTTACAATCAAAAAAAAGGGTCAATCTGGTACTAATTATTTTTCACGTTTCTGGGCATTTGTCTCCATTTTCGGGTTTTTTTTCCCAATTTTATCCCTAAATTTATTTCAAAAGCAATTTTCTTGGATTTTCTTCAAAGTGACTTAAAACGAGTTTGCATCCATGTCAGAGATAACCTGAAATCTAAAAAATATACTTGAAAATTTTTTTCATTTGACTTTTGTGACATCACAATTTTTTTGATCCTCGGGCCCCCCAGTCACATTTTGTCACAAATCTGATATGCCCCCTTCAAAATTTAGATAAAGTTGTATTGATTTTAAAAAATTAGACAAGTCAATTAAGATAAAACAGTGTCATATTAGAAATTACAGTATTGTTATTTCCAAATTCTAAAGAGTTAATATATGTATGTAAAAAAAGCATTTCACTACAGATTTGTTCTAATTCACTATGAAGTTATCGAGAAAAATAAACTGATCAATTTATTTGTACTCATAATTTATTTCCTAATTTGACTTTGAAAGGGTGCAGGATGGTGGCGAAATACATATTTCAAGCTTGAGGGGTTTTAAGGGCGTATTCATGCGATTCATATGAACATCAACAAAGGAGTATCTATAAAAAAGTAACAGGGCGGAGATGTTTCTACAGAGGGTCAAGGAAACTTGACTTGATATTCAGGTCAAGACAATATTTTACACTCAAATGATTTCTCATCTATGCAATGTTCAAATTCACCCTTGTCTGGACACGACTGTGGACTAAATGAAATTATATATAAACCAAAATATTATTAGAAAATTTGGCATTCCTGCTCTCATTTCTGGCCCATTCTCTATGTGCCTTTTTTTTAGAAACTATAATATAAAGGGTAACGTGAAGGCGTGTCAGTGAGAAAACGTGATTCGAAGACATCCACTTACGTAAAACGACAATATGAGAAGAAATGACGATAAAATGAGATACCAAAACAAAGAAAAAGGCGAGACATATATATGAGTTTAATTTTCTAAAATTATAAATTGTAAGGAATTATTGAAGGGAAACTTCTTTAGCGACGTATCTCTTTGATTTAATATTTTTTTTAAAACCCACTAAGGTCACGACAAATAAAATTTATTAAAATTAGTAAATTTAAATTATTATTTTAAAATCCTCTAATAGTTCATGACAAATAAAATTTATTAAAATTAGGAAATATAAATTATTTAGCCGTAGATGTTATTTTTATATAACGGGAAAATAAGTTTCACTTCCACCGTGAGACTATGTAGATGAGGATCACAGATATTTTTTTTTTCTATCTGTGGCGGTTGGTGACTTTTCAGCCAGGGGATGCTGTTCAAAAAAGTACCGATCATTTTTTGAAATTTAATTTCAATCTTAGCTTATTTTTTGCAAATTTCATTGAATAAGGCATCATTTTCGTTATTTTTCAAATTTAACATTAGATTTTTTAAAAATATATTTTAGTACCTTCACCCCCAAACAGATAGTGATTTGTGTGAGTGAGGGCATGAGTCAGAAATTAAATCATGTGACTCCACAGTCCCTGAGATGGAAAACGACCATCTTTCACAATGAATCACACTGCTCTATGAGAAAATCTTAAATTTTTCCAATTCTATTGCTATAAGCAAGCTATGACCTCTCTATAGCACTCTTAGTTATTTCTGATCTTATGTATTTAGAGTTCTTAGAAATGGATTAGTCCAAAGATTCTCTTTTTTATAATAATATTTCCTCAACGAGAACAATTTTTATTCGACTAAAACTTGTCTAGACTTGTCTTTGACATGCTTGAACTGGAAGATATTCCAGGCAGGGATTTCAAACCTTCTATCGGCACCCTTTTTGGAAAAATCATTCATTTTAATTGCCCCTTGAGACTATGAAACAATTTTATTTCATTTCGAGATCCAATATACTTTCCAAAACAAACAATGTTTTTTTATAGAAATATTTGAAATAATGAATAATAATTTGAAAATTTAAATATCCTTCGGAAATTTTGAAATCGACCTTATATATTTATAAAAATTCTCTAAATGAAGGAGACAATAAAAGAATTATAAAAATTATATAGTTATAAAAATTCTGTTACTCTGGGCAAAAAGAAAATTTAATTCTCTAAATCTTTGAAAATTTAGGGATGCGCCGCATCCACAGCATCCATGGACCCCACGCCACTGATTTCTATTTTCGTGGTACATATTTTATTAATTCACTCAATTATGTTGCTCTAAAAAACAATCGATTTCATAATCTTATAAATCACATTCACAAAGAAGGGCTGAGAAAGGCTTGTATGTCAAGTCTTCCGATTCCAAGGATTCTAGCATCATTTGAAAATTATCATTTTTATTTATTTAGATGTAGTATGAGCACTTTTATTTATGAAAAAAGAAGTAACTATTGGAGGGTAGGAATTAAAATTTAGTTGATTGTAAACTCGGGTATTGAAGGATTGATTAATGAAAGAAAAATTGAGAAAGAGATTGACTGGAAAAGAATTTCAGCCCCTAGATATCATGTTATTTGTTTCATCTTCGTCTTTTTAATTATTTGAAAATTTATTTATTAATATAAATCACGAAATTCGGTATTAGTATTATTCCTCAGGCTATGCGTCAAAAATAATTATTTAATCATCTCTGGCGAGAAATATTTTTATAACTCACAATATCTACCAAAAATCAACAAATAAATTTTAAATTTTAATCAAATAACGAAAATATTATGTTTAATCCACTCCATATAATTTTACCTTATCCAGTATTAAAAATAAATCAACAGTCAAATTAGATAATTTAAAGTATTAAAAGTTATTAAAATAAAAAATAATAAATACAACAAATTCAGGGGAAAAGGGAACAATGAAACTCGGTGTTATATTGTACAATCAATTGAGACGTTTCGCTGATTTATTCCAGCTTCCTCAGGCTCTTGATCAAATTTCTTCTAAACACTTTGTCACTTGGTTTTGCTTTACCATTTAGTTACATACATATAATGATTTGAATACATTTCACTTATATAACACCAATATTTATTTACAGTAAATAGCAATAGAGCGTCATAAAATGACCGTACATTCTCATCTGATTTAAAACAATTAAAAAATTATATTTTCATTTTCTTTTTGGGATAAGCTCATTTCTTCTTTGATGGAACAATTTACTTTGTGAAAATTAAAAAAATTGGTTGAGTTTGGTAAATGGCCAAGATTTTCATTTTTTGACCCTACACCCCCCCCCATTTCGGGCGGTTAGTTTGTGCATTTTTAGACTTCTGGGGTCCCACTGATTATGTATACAAAAAATTTGGTTGAGCTTGCTCAAATGGCTAGATTTTTAATTTTTAACCCCCCCTCTACCCCCCTTAATTTTGGGTCGATATGCATCAAAATATAATCAGCTCTTAATCTCAATGGACCAAAACTACGTGTGAAATTTGGTTTCGATATTCACGCTAGTTTTTGAGCTAGCTCGTCCACAAAAAATTGGTACGCACAGAATAACTAACAGACATTTTGACAAAACAATTATTATCTCAAAAAATATAATTTTTTCGATGTTCACTTATAAAAGCTTTTTTTTAGAGCGAAATTCCATGGCTTCGCTCAATTTTTTTAATCAAAATAGTTTCAGCCGTTTTTGAGATATTTCGAAAAAAAAGAAGGAAAAAAAAACACTTTTTTCATGCACGATTACAATACTTGACCATACCCTGTATGGTAAAGTAAAAAGACACTCTAAAACGAAAATATACATTGTAATTACTTTGTTTAAATATAATGCAAAATGAAAATAAAATAAGGCAAAATTTGGAAGCAGCAGATGTGTAATTGAATGTTGATGGTTTTTGGCATTTGATTAAAAAGTCATTTTTGAGGATTCCCATCATACTCTGTCTTGGAAAATCCTGAATATCTTCAAATCAAAAAGTTTTAACAAAAAAGTGGCCCGAATAAAAATTTAAGTCAACAAAATTTCATAGGAAATGAGACAAGAATAAGGTTTCTAGAATTAATGGATTATTTTATGAAGGAAAAACTGCGATTTTTTCAAAAATTGATGTTTTGATTTGGCACAAGTTAACGCAGTCCAAATTATTAGAAACTTGATTTCTGAGTGTTTTAAATTGAAAAAAATGAAAGCTGATGCGTTAAAAAAAGAATTAAAATCAAAAAATACGGGACACAAATTTTTAAAAAATAAAAATAATATTTTTCTATATATCTAGAGATAAGTACGAGATTCATATCAGGGCTGGCCGACCTGCGGCCCAGTTACAACAATTGATGCGCCCCGACTTAAAATTATAAATTTCTTTAAAACATTGAGATTTTTATGTTACTGGAAAAGATAAATATCTGATACAATTTGACCTAATATTTTTTTTTCTAAAATAATAAGAAATTAGAAAATCTCTCATAAAGGTTTCGAAGAATAAATGGCAAATTTTCAATTTTGAAAGTGAAAAAATATGTTATATCGAGATTTACGAAAAAATATTCCCAATTTTTGCATATTTTGAACCATTTTTATTAAATTTAAATATTTTAACTGCAAACTTTCTGATTGAATGTATGGCCCTGCAATCAGACATTGAACTGAAAGAAATATTTATTAATGTCTCTTTATTAAAATTTCATAAATAATATCTACCCAGAAAGAAATATTCCTCCTGGGTTCGCAATAATGATCCACTTTTTAAAAATATGGATTTACATATACTCACCTAAAGCTATTTTCACTTATAATTACACGAGAGCTTTTTTTGCCGAAGTAAACTTGACATTTCAATGAGAATTTTGTTGCCTGGCAATTAAACGAAAAAAAAACTACCTGTGGAAAAAATTACGAGTCCGTAGGACGAGTAATTTTTTCTGGTAGTTTTTTGAGTTAAATTGCCCAAAGGCAACAAAACTCGAATTATAAAATATCAAGTTTACTTCGACCCAAAAAAAAGCTTGAGTGTAATTCGGTAAGACAATTTAATGAATCAATACGTAAATCACAAAATTAACAAAATTAAGACATAAATTAGTTTATTTAATTTAGAGGAAAAGTACAATTGTTAAAAATACAATTCTTATAAACAACTTGATTTTCAGAACTTCTACGTTTTTTGTTAATAGTTTGCGGCATGCTGGTATTTTGAGCGGTGGTAGTAACGGTTTCCTGAATGGTAGTACGAATGGAACCAATGATTTCTCTATGATGTTCTTGGTCTAACTGAAGGTACGGTTTTAATGACACCGATGATGCAGGCCTACTAGAATCTTAAAGCTAGGTTCAGTTTTGTCGCTGGAAAAGTTAGGGTAAACTTTTTTCGCTGTCATAGTGACAAAAACACCGTTGCTTATGGAACTTTTAGTGTATGAATTAAATTGTCGAGAATAAAATTCACTAAAAGCAAAATTATAAACTCAACTATCAGGTGACAAAAATAACCAAGTTTAGAATAATTAAAAATTATCCAAATTTAGGGAACGAAGAAAAGATTATTTTTATTACAGACAAAAGGATCAACCGGGGCTCGAACCCGGGATCTTTGCATATGTACTGCAATGCTTTGTCATAAGAGGTTTACCTCCTACATCCACTAAGCTACTGATCCCCGAAACCAAACTAATACCTTTTGTCTATATGAATTATGGAATTTCTTTTTTAATCCTCTCCTCGTTCATTTTTCGCAGCGTAGGCCTTGATTCATTAATTAAACAATTAATTATTCCAGCGCCTCCCAATCGATCGCAGACCCCAAAGATCGAAAATAATTTTCTCTTCACCCGGGGCGCGACCACAACGAGGCCGTGTAAAGACAATTAATAACAAATTCAAATTTAGGGAACGAAGAAAAGATTATTTTTATTACAGACAAAAGGATCAGCCGGGGCTCGAACCCGGGATCTTTGCATATGTACTGCAATGCTTTGTCATAAGAGGTTTACCTCCTACATCCACTAAGCTACTGATCCCCGAACCCAAACTAATACCTTTTGTCTATATGAATTATGGAATTTCTTTTTTAATCCTCTCCTCGTTCATTTTTCGCAGCGTAGCCCTTGATTCATTAATTAAACAATTAATTATTCCAGCGCCTCCCAATCGATCGCAGACCCCAAAGATCGAAAATAATTTTCTCTTCACCCAGGGCGCAACCACAACGAGGCCGTGTAAAGACAATTAATAACAAATCCAAATTTAGGGAACGAAGAAAAGATTATTTTTATTACAGACAAAAGGATCAGCCGGGGCTTGGGAGGCGCTGGAATAATTAATTGTTTAATTAATGAATCTAGGCCTACGCTGCGAAAAATGAACGAGGAGGGGATTAAAAAAGAAATTCCATAATTCATATAGACAAAAGGTATTAGTTTGGGTTCGGGGATCAGTAGCTTAGTGGATGTAGGAGGTAAACCTCTTATGACAAAGCATTGCAGTACATATGCAAAGATCCCGGGTTCGAGCCCCGGCTGATCCTTTTGTCTGTAATAAAAATAATAATTTGAAAGTTTATATTGGGAAAATAAGGACAAGTTTTTTATGTGTGACTTTTTTATTTATCCACCTAAAAAAAAAAAAAAAAAAAGTCACACATAAAAAACTTGTCCTTATTTTCCCAATATAAACTTTCAAATTATAAATTAAATTATGGACGGAAATGATAATAATAAAAATAATCTTTTCTTCGTTCCCTAAATTTGGATTTGTTATTAATTGTCTTTACACGGCCTCGTTGTGGTCGCGCCCCGGGTGAAGAGAAAATTATTTTCGATCTTTGGGGTCTGCGATCGATTGGGAGGCGCTGGAATAATTAATTGTTTAATTAATTAAAAATTATTTTTCATCTCATATGCCATATTTCCATTTTTTAAAATATTTACTATTTCAGTAATTAAAAGTAATTAATCTAGAAAAATAATTAAAAACTGCGCTGATCTTTCTTTATGGCAGCTAAGTTAAAGATTCAAATACAAGTTCAGGCCTGCAGCAAAGGCAATGATTCTAAATACAAGCCCAGACCTGTTTTAGTCTAGTAGAAGTTAATTTCTTAATTTCTATTAATCTAGGAATGGGCTTTTGACTATTGCACTTGGACTAATTGGATACTATTTATTATATATAGAGAGAACATTCAATTAATTCAATAATTTGGGAATGGTAAGAAATAATTAAACTCGATATATTTCTAAAAGACTTCAAATTGCTAATAGAAGTAAATATAAATGATTTAAAAACAAAATTCTGAAGGAAAAGAACTCAAAGATTATAATGATATGATATTTTTGATTTTTTGTCTTGGTGGATATCATTATTTTAGATTATTAGCTATATTTTTTGATTAACAAATATCAATGGAATTAGTTAATTTTATATGTGGGCCGAGGCATTTGTTTTTCCTTCAAATGCGGCTCATGTAACCCAAAAGGTTGAACACCCCTGTTCTATATAATTCAGAAAATTGTTTTTCGCGACTTTTATAATATATTTTTTGATTAACAAATATCAATGGAATTAGTAAATTTTATATGTAGCCCGAGGCATTTGTTTTTCCTTCAAATGCGGCCCATTTAACCCAAAAGGTTGAACACCCCTGTTCTATATAATTCAGAAAATTGTTTTTCACGACTTTTATAATTCCGCAGCCCCCAAAACTTTTAAATCAATTAATAGATTATTATTGTTAGAAAATTTTCCAAGTTGAAATGAAATTTTTCAAGCAAGTTGACGGTGCCTGTCGAGCAAACCATTTTGTCGGAAAAGTTTATATAAGATAAGAAAATGGACTCTAATTGGAACAAGAAAATATAAAGTCACCGAATGAATAGATGGAATTTATATCTTGTGAACAGGGACGATGGAAACAGGAAATTCGTGGGGAAAATTAATATCATTTGAAAGAGAGTTCAATTAACCAAAGAAGACTTCGAAAAAAGGAAACAGGAAATTAATTTGAGCTCACGTTTATTCATAATTGGATACCACATTTCTATAGAATATTAAAGAAAATTTGTCGAGTGATATCGAATATGATATATAAGAGGTGATATTTTTTAATAACGATTTATTTTAATAAGCTTCTATTAATAAAGAAATATTATAGGTTTGGAGAAAAAATTCTTCAAATGAATGATAAATTCATCCATTTTGCTCAGTACGTAATATGTCAGCTATCAGGCGGGAGTTATTTGTTTCTAGATTAATAGCAACACCAACTCACAGCTCGAGAGATCTATAATAATGATAAATTGAAAGCAAGAAATGCTTTAAGAGAATATGTGGCCGGAGAAAATGAGAACCCGGGGCAACCCGAGGGTTGCTTCCGCCACGCAAGACTTACCCTTATTAAATAGATTAGCGTCATTAGATAAATTACCCTTAACTAATAGCAATATTTAATTATTTGTCAACCGAATTCTCAAATATAGGTCACTTCGCTTTTCACTACCCACAAGGGATTCTCTAAACAAGTTAGCTCTTCCCAGGAAAGCTCCTTATCACTGATTAACTTTTGATTTTTTTGAAATCAACATTAAATTTAAATATATCAAATGATTCATATTAATTAATAAAGTAAAGGTAGTGTAGTTTAACACTGAATGAAATGAAACTCAAAGAGGTTTATACAAATTCAATATATTTCGGATTATTAGTCCATCATCAGGAGTTAACTGTAAGGAGTCTAAAAATCCAAAACTAACCCCCTTCCCCTACATGATTATAAATAATTTTATTAAATATTAAATATAAGTGAGGGGTCAGGTTGTATGGTAAAGTCAAGTGGATGGTCACATCAGAACACGTCAGGTTATTTGTCTAGTTAGGCCAAATGTTTTGCTTCAATTAATTATGAAGCTTCGCGGCTCACATGTGAAGAGGCCGGGGTCCACAGTTTGGGAACATCTGCCCTAATGGCATAATGCGTAACAGACAAGTTTCAGGAAAATAATTTAAATTAAAAATTTAGAATACATAAATCTAAATTGTCATTCAAAATGGAAAAAATGCATTTTAATCGAAAGTATTAATTTCTCAGCTTAGGCGAATTTACCTTGGCTGGTTTCTATTGTTCACTACTTTTTCGAATATGGCCTGTTTTTTCACATAAGTGTTTTGGGTGGGATTTCCATTCTTTGTAAGCTAATATGTAGCTTTTATTTTTATTTAATTTATTTATTTTTTTACTGGCGAATGCGTTTTATCAGTTTGTATCCAATTTGAACGCGAGTGTTTGAAAAATGAGTGTTTCATATAAATGAAGCTTTAGGTGAAATAATTGATTTTCTCTTATCAGAACAAACATATGGTAGTATTTATATTAAAGGGAAACGAAAGAGACACTTTTACAGTGGGCCAAGGAATCTAGGGTGATTGAAACTATTAGTTTTATTGCTCGTTTCTGAATGCATCCTGAATTGTTAGGGAATTATTAGAGACTCATCTCCGCAAATATAAGCCATATTTGAAAGGAACAAATTTGACCCTATTTCACTATAATTGAGGTGACTGTGGGTCAGTGGTTATAGTGTCGGGCCGCTGGCATGAAATACGCTGGTTCGAGACCGAGTCTCAGCAGATATTTGCAGGAGCCTCCTTTTGGAAAGCAATGACAACCTACCAAGAGTATAATTGCCTAGTAACCTCACCAAACTAGCCGTTCGGAACCGGCATTAAAAAGTAGGTCCCCTATATCTGTGTAAAAACAGCTAAACACACACTCAGCACATGTAAATGTGGAGAGGGGCCAAAACGTCAGGGTGAACTGATAAGACACTTAAAGAAGAAGACAGTATAATTATATATAATAATAATTGAAAAATATATTCAATAAAATAAATAGATTTTCTATAGTTTTTAAGGAATTTGGTGTTGGTACTTGGTGAAACATTTTTTAAAATTATTGGATAAAAATACTTGGTAGGTTTCACATTAGGAAAGATTCTCTAAAAATAAATTCGTTTTATTTTTTTATTTCTTAATGTGAAACCTACCAAGTATTTTTATCCAATAAATAGATTTTCTTTTGAAAAATTGATTTTTCAATGAAAACGTGGGAGTTTGTTATTTATGAAATAGTAGATATCTATTATAAATGGTTATGTTACCTTTTATTAAAAATATTTATCATTTCACTCCTAAATATTAATAAATGAGAAAAAAGTATTATGACAGTACTCAATTCGAACCGATATTTCTCGAGGGATGGTGAATAATAATACCTTCAGAGTTGTAATGTGATAAATCAAATTTCTGTAAATCAAAATACCCTAGCCTATATATTGAAATAAAACATTGAATGATGAAGGGGCGGCAAATAGGGGTGCGGCCATCTGTGCAGAGTCGTAAACCAGAAGGATGACGCCTGGACTGTCTGCAACCATATGGACATCGACGCCGACCTCACCCATTGGAGTCGACGTCGAGCAACTCGCCCGGAATTTTCATTCAGTTCATATTCATTCGAGCTGATTTCACAGATGCTCCAATTAGTCGGCCATTCGCTAATCAACATCAGATTTGATCGAGTCATTATTTACGATGAAGTTCAATAATTTATTCATAATGCTCATGTTTGATGGGGACATAATAGCCGTTGACAGATAGAGACATTTTACATTTTGTCTTTTTGAGTCACTGGCCAAAGAGATTAACCCAGCATTTTTTTTATTTTAATTTTAAACTACATGATTGTTGTTTAACCCTCTACTGCTGATCTCCGGTCAATTTGACCATTGCAATATTTGAAATTTAAATAATGCGTTTAATTTTCGAGTTTCGAATTCATCCGTCAGTGTATTTTCTTACATTCAGAATATCAGTCGACTGATATACGCGCAGATCTGTGGTCGTGTATATTTTTCAAGATATTCTTCAATTCCGTTGCCTACCGGTCAATTTGACCGGACGCAGTAAGTACGACATACATTTTTATTTCGTTATTATTTTATTTTATTTTCTTATTTTATTTATACTTTATTTTGTTTTATATTTTATTTTATTTTAGGTTGTTTTTTTATTATGGAATCACGCCCCAGTACATCTAAACGTACGTTATAGATTTTTATTTTGTTATTATTTTATTTTATTATTATTTTATTTTATTTTTTATTTTATTTTAGGTTCTTTTATTATGGAATCACGCCCCAGTACGAGTAAAGATAACGGACAAAGACTATGAAGAGACGGTTATGAAATGGCTTGAAGAGGCTGACGACGACAATCCTGTATGCTCACAATGTTCCAGGCATATTTGCAAGGCATATGTTTAAATTTTTCTGTTAGGTATATCATTTTTCTATATAATATGCTTATTTTTAAGTTTATAAATTTAATATGATTATGTTAATTTGAATAAATGCTTTAATTTTGTAGGTTTGTTCTTTTTATTTATTTATTTTAGGAATGGAGGTAGTAAGGGGTTTATTATTATTATTATAATATTATAAGGGAGAGTCTAAGGATGTAATTAGTCAAAGGTATCACACTTTAATGTATAGTTAATATAGATAAAACACGATTTAAGCGTGCCGGTCAATTTGACCGGTAAACAGTGTGTGCGTACTGCAAATGGGTTCACAGCAGTTACGGGTTAACTTTGTGTATTAAAAAAAAGAGATCGCTAAAAACATTCATTTTCGTTCAATAATATATCGTTGGTGCACAAGAAAAATGACACAACTCAAAAATTCTCCTTTTTGGGTTAAATAATGTAAAATGTTCAAAAAATATCTAGTTTTATCAGAAAAATTGATATAAAGATAGTTCATAAAATACTCTGTAGGGAGACCAAGTGTCATTTTGCCGCTGCGCTAGAATTGAAGTCTCCCGATCAGGAAAAACGTCACTATTTTAGTTGTGCCTATCCACTTCTAGTGTGTATATCATAGTTTTAAAGAAAAACGACACATTTTGAATTACACCTTAAAGGTTTTTCCAAGATTTCTTTCAAGAAAAACGACATAGTTTGTGTTGTGTCATTTTTATTGATAAGGTGGACTTGATCCACTTTATCTCTGATCTCACTTGTGAATCTGGGTCTTAAACAAGTGAATTTTGTATGTCACAACAAATACGGAGACGGGAAACAATTTTTAGTCTCTAAAAGTCATAGGAATAAAAGGGTTGGCGAATGTGTTAGTTTAATTAATGTCTAATTTGAAAGCAAAGGGGTGTTTAACTTTTGTGAATCGTGTGTATCTTACAAATCACGCTTTAAGGGTGATTAGTGAGTTTAAATCTTTAAAACAAACATCAAGGTAGTATCTTTAGTACCTACAGAGAAAGAACGGAGACCAAAAGTAGTAGAAAGTTCGTTCTTGTGGTAAAATTTTTGTATTTCCAATGCTGGAAACTGATTAGATTCTTAGCTTTTAGCTTTAACATTTCTGGTTAAAAATGGATAAAACCTAAGGTTGCCAGGCGTCCCGATTAATTGGGATTGTCACGATTTTGAGTCTTAACTCAAGGTGTCTCGAATAAACTTTTCGGGATATCCAAATGTCCCGGTTTGGCCTATTTTGATTATTATTTGTTATATATATATATATAATAATTGGCTTGGGAACATTTTAATTTATAGTACATGGAAATTCAATGGTCGGACGAGAGAAATAGACTTCAAATCGATACCGTTGAAAGTATTCTTCAATGCCTAGAAAAAACTATGATTTTAATTGTAGCGAAATGCACTATTAAATGTTAACTAATAGGATATTACTACAAAAAGCCAAATCGAATCAAAAGTATAACTACAATTAAAAATCCGTTTTGTATCTGAGATTTATAAGTTTTATTCTAAGAATTAAAAGATTATTTTTGAGTTTTTTGTTCTTAAAGTTGTGATTTTAAAGTTTAGTTATACTCTTTATACATTTATTAAGAAAATAATTTGATTTTTTTGAATAAATATTATTTACTATGCGATAATTCGATTTTTTTAGGTAAATACTACTTTTCTGATTTTAAAATTTTTTGTTATAACCTATCCCAACCTAACCTGTCCCGATTTGGCCATCAAGATATCTGGCAACCCTAATAAAACCTCATGTTTTAAATGATTTTATTGAGATTTTACGGCTTTAAGGCTTTTCTAGAACCCCAGCAACACTTTAAGGGTTGTCGTGTTACTTTTGAGTCTTTTCTGTTTTCTAAAGAACTTGTGGGCATGGTTTATTAGTATAATATTTAATAGTAAGATCAATTAAAAAATATGTGTAATAAATTATGTTGATTAATGTCCATTATAATTAGTAGATTAAAAATTCAGTTTATTGGACAAAGTTTTTTTATTGAAGTTCTTCTTCAATTTTTGTACAACGTTTCGTCTCTCTCGAGACTTTTTCAAGTACTCAATTGGCTAGAACAACATTGGTTGAAATAAAGATAAAAATAACTGAGACATAGTAGAATTTTTTTTTCTAGATTGATACCATAAAACAATATAAGTATAGATGTAATTGACAGGTCATAGATATATCTATGACCTGTCAATTACATCTATACTTATATTGTTTTATGGTATCAATCTAGAAAAAAAATTCTACTATGTCTCAGTTATTTTTATCTTTATTTCAACCAATGTTGTTCTAGCCAATTGAGTACTTGAAAAAGTCTCGAGAGAGACGAAACGTTGTACAAAAATTGAAGAAGAACTTCAATAAAAAAACTTTGTCCAATAAACTGAATTTTTAATCTAATATGTGTAATAATGATTAAATTCTAGAAAGAACAAGTCTTACCTTTTCGGTACCGGGCCTCGATTTGAGCTTGGAGAATATTAATTCCGGGTACAATAATTGCAGGAAGGGTTCTTGAACGGAGCAAAGGTTTCGGCTTTCTTGGGCCTTGTTCAGGCTTGGGTGGTGCAGCCGCTGCAGCCACCGCCGCCGCTGCTGCAGCGCTGCAAAAAATAACATTGATTTTAATATTAAAGTATTTTTTTTTCATTCTATAAATGGAAATAATCTGAGGTGTTCTGATGTGGCCATCCACTTGACTTTACCATACAACCTGGCCTCTAAAATTATTTATAATCATGTAGGGGAGGGGCAGGGCCGTCTTAAACTAGGCTGGGGCCCTTGGGCACACAAGAATTTGGGCCCCTTTTGGAAAGTAAAAAAAGCGAATTATAATAACATTTTTTTACTAAGTATGACCATTTATTATAGGTAATCAAATATAGTATGATATAATATGTCATTAATGATATTAGAATGCTGCTGGTTTTTTGGTTACTATTACGATAACGGATTCTTTCGGGATTTCTGTTGACCAAAATCTTCTATTATATCCTTAAAGTCAATTTTTTGAAGAATATTACTTTCTATGCACATAGTTGAGAAATTACTCAGTCGTTCTTGTAACATTGTTGTTCGAAATTTATTTTTTATTCTCTTAAGCTGCGAAAATGACCGCTCTCCACTACAATTAGTAACCATTAGGCAAAGGAATATTCTTGTAGCAATTTCTACGTTTGGAAAAGTTTCTTCCAATTTATCTGATTTTATTAGGTTATGTAAGGTTGAGATATTTAAATCCGCTGATTGCTTTGCTATGTTTTTTAAATATTGGCTTAAATGAAAACATTCTGTTTTGAGCTCATCTGCATTAATGTCTTCATGATAAAATTTTGCAAATTCTTTGCATTTTTTGGTCAACTCACCAGATTCGATTGTTGTTAACTGACAAAGAAAACTAAATCGACTATCAATTTCTTGGTATGCCGCCGAACGTTTTTTTAAATGTGTATTTAATGTGTCAAGTGTAATGTGCCCGACAAAAATGTTTTGAGAATAAATGTGTGAGAGAAATTGTCGGTCCTTCGGGGCCCCCTGAGAATGGGGGCCCTGGGCACGGGCCCCGTGTGCCCTTATGGTGAAGACGGTATTGGGGAGGGGTTAGTTTTTGCATTTTTACACTTCTGGGGTCCCACTGATATGTATACAAAATTTGGTTGAGTTTTGTAAATGCTCAAGATTTTCATTTTTTGACCCTACACCCCGCTACCCCCATTTCGGGCGGTTAGTTTTTGCATTTTTAGACTTCTGGGGGTCTACTGATTATGTATATAAAATTTGGTTGAGTTTGCTCAAACAGCCTAGATTTTTAATTTTTAACCCCTGCACCTCCACCTCCCTTAATTTTGGGTCGATATGCACCAAAATATAATCAGCTCTTAATCTCAATGGACCAAAACTACGTATGAAAATTGATTTCGATATTCACAGTAGTTTTTCAGCTAGCTCGTCCACAAAAATTTGGTAACGCTCAGACTAACAGACATTTTGACAAAACAATTATTATCTCGAAAAATATAATTTTTTCGATGTTCACTTATTAGAGCTTTTTTGTAGAGCGAAATGCCATAGTTTCACTCAGTTTTTTTAATCAAAATAGTTTCAGCCATTTTTGAGATATTTTGAAAAAAAGAAGGAAAAAAACACTTTTTTCATGCACGATTACAATACTTGACCATATCCTGTATGCTAAAGGAAAAATTTATTGGAATTTCTCTTAATTTTTTTTTTCAATTAAAGAAGAGAAACAAATGAAATAAACAATGATTGTAGAAAAGAGAACACTGGCTTTTATTGAGTGTTAACATATGAATAAACAGAAAAACAACAATACAATTGACAATTTTTTTTGAATTGGACTTGATCAAGCTTGAAAGTTGACAACAATTTCCAATCAATCCTCTCAATAGATGCTGTTTGCTATTTAAAAGAGAATTCCTAAAAAAATCCCGAGAGATTAATTATTTTTGTTTTGAAGTCTTGATTGGATAATCGTTCACTTAATTAATCAAACAACGAAACATTCGCATCTTTTAATTGAATATTCTTCTGTTTATTTGCAAATGATTAATCCAAATCATCAATTTATTAATAGCAATTAAGGATTAAAATAAATAAATAATTTTTACATTGGAATTAAGATATTTGTTTTTTATATACAAAGTAATGTACTAATGAGGAAGTTCTCGAGAGGATTAAGGATAAGAGGATTTGTAAAAGATTTTGCACAAGAGAAGAGCTTAGATGATAAAGCTCGCTTTTAGACACCAACGATTTCCGAGGGATATTTTGTAAGGTGAGATAAAGAAGATGAAAGGATAGATTAAAATATTTCCACAGAGATAATCAGGGTTATAGGGGAGGCTTTTAAACAGGTATAAGAAGTGACTTTGTTTTAAAAAAGATACTGTATAAAAAATAATTTTTAAGAAAAAATAAAACCGACTTCAAAAAATTAAATACAACAAATAAAATACACTAAAAGGTATGAAATAATTATTATCTTATTTAGTTACAACTAAGCGACGAAATATTAACATGAAATTACTTTTTGAAGTCGGTGCCAAACAAATACCTTTTATGAATCGCACTCGACGGATCTTACTTAGTACGTTTGGAGGGTATGCTCGCTTATAGGTATAGTTTGTTTGGTACCGACTTCAAAAAGTAATTTCATGTTAATATTTCGTCGTTTAGTTGTAACTAAATAAGATAATAATTATTTTATACCTTTTAGTGTATTTTATTTGTTTCATTTAATTTTTTGAAGTCGGTTTTATTTTTTTCTTAAAAATTATTTTTATTTTTCTCTTTTTAGTGATGTTATTAATAGTGATCATATCATCAGAACTTGCCCAAATTAATATGGCACCATCCGTAAGATACCCCTTTCCAATAAAAATAAACTGCAACGGATCGTTGCTAAACTTTATCCAAATTCATTTGAAATATTAATATGTTTATTCCTTTATTATTAATCAGATATCACTTGCAATTTGCAGTTCATGTTGACTTTAATTCAAAAATAATGATCGATTATCATTTAACAGTCGAGGAATAACAATTCTACATTGGATTTTGGACATTTCGGTTATTATTGGTAACCATTGCTGAAGACATGGAGGAATCGAATTAAAATCAAAAATAGCAATTGATTCTCATCTATTACTTGAGGAATAATAATTCTACATTAGATTTTTGACGCTTCGATTATTATTGGTAACCATTGCTGAAGACATGGTGGAATCGACTTAAAATCAAAAAGACTAAATTCTTTTATAGCAAACAACTCAAGCTTGACTAAATGAAAAAATCGCACTTTTTGGCCTCTCGACGAGACCCCATGTAATTTTTGGCAAAACCGTCACGTGCTAAAATTCAACCTAATTGAATACTACAATATGTGACTTTAATTGAGTCCATGGGTTTCGTAGTCTTTACCTGAGGACCCTTGGAAGTCGCGCTTGCCGCGAGACCGATTACAATACTTTGCCCATGCTTCGCATTGGATAAAGTAAAAAGAATAATCGAAATCGGTTCATAAACAAAGAATTGAAAAGTTTTTGTTTTGCCGAGAGTAGCAGAGTTGTTGATTCACAAAGAGAAACAAAGAGGTTGTCCTCTGCTTGATGCAAATAAACATACACACATATATATATCGAGATGATATATCTGTATATATATTATTTATTTGTTTGAGACTATAGTTTCGAAGACTTGGTCTTCATCATCAGTCTTTCTTCAATTATAAATGTTTTTCATGGAGTCAATATCATATGGATATTGAAAACTTGATGTTCCTTCGTCACTGCTGTTCGGCTAGGCTTAGTTCCTATCCCATATGTGTGTATCTTTATTTGCATCAAGCAGAGGACAACCTCTTTGTTTCTCTTTGTATACCAATAAAAAAAATGGGAGCGATCGGAAGCTAGACTGAACCCAATGCAAATTTTTTTTCAAAATCGGTTCACAATTGGAGGAGATTTGAGGTAACATAGACACACAAAAAAAAATTCAGTCGAATAGAGAACCTCCTCCTTTTTTGAAGTCGGTTAAAAATAGTGTTTGCTTATTAGTTCTAGAATCGATCTCTTTTTGGTTTCAAAATGCCATAGCTGAGAAGAAAACTTTTATTTAAAATTTGGAAATGAAATTGAGTTTTAAAATAATAAAAAATTAAAATTCCTTTCCCTCATTCACCAACAATTGTAACTTTCATGAATAGCATAATATAATAATATACTATTTCTTTCGCAATTAAACTTCAATTAAGTACTCATTGTAAGATAATTTCAATAATTCTTTGAAGATCATTAACAGCCCATCTAAGGAATTACAATCATAAAAGAGTTTTATTGCAATTAGCAAGATTAGACAAATTATACAAATTTCTATTGTATATTCGATCAATATCATTTCTTCTTGACTTTTGATATAGAATTTTAAAATAGTTTTTCAGTACCGGCAATGCCAGAAACTCTTAAAAATGGTGAGGAACTTTTTTCTTTCTGGGGCAGTAAAGTTATTTAATTAATTTCAAAAATTTGAAACTTTTTAAGAGAAAATTGGAAAGAATATCAAAATTATGCTGCTATTAGAGTGGTTCTATTTTGGGTATTTTCGAATTTTTAATTTGAGAGAGGCTCATATGGTTTTAAATAAAAAAAAAATATATCCCTCAAGTTTCAAGTTTCTATCTCAATTTTAACATGTGCTGCAGAGCGATGTAAGTTTCCCATCTAAATAACATGGGGTTTTTGGCCTTGAAATATCAATTTTTATTCCGGCCAAAGCAATAGTTCAACAAATTTGAAACTCTGTAGACTTTATTTTTATAATCGTAGCTATCCTTCAGAATTTGTACAGATTTTTATCTATTATATAATAATTTTGGAGTTAGAGCTATATAAAATACTGCTATATCTTAGTGTTAGTAAGTTACAGACTTCAAAATTATAATAGCTAAAAATCTAAAAATTCTGAGGGGTAGCTACTATTATAAGGATAAAGTCTACTGACTTTCAAATTTGTTGAACCATTACTTTGGCCAGAATAAAAAATTGATCGTTCAATGCCAATCTTAATAACATGGGGTTTTTGGCAATGCCAATAGGAAACTTGCATCGCTGTGTGCGGCACAGGTTAAAATTGAGATAGACACTTGAAACTTGGTAGATATATTTTTTTATTTATTTCTAACCATATGAGCCCCTGTCAGCGTAAAAATTCGAAAATACCCAAAATAAGGACCACCCTAATTGCTTCTTATGTGCTTATGCTATTTTCAATAAAATAAAATATATTATTCATAAATATTAGATAATAACACTGTTCTATATTATATTACAACGCATGTTTAGAATAACGCTATATTTGGGGATTATAAGAAGACGCTATGGGTCAGTGGTTAGAGTGTCGGGTCGCTGACTCGAAGTACGCTTGTTCGAGACCGAGCCTCGGCAGATATTTGCAGTCGCCTCCTCTTGGAAAGCAATGGCAAGCTACCAAGAGAATAATTGCCTAGTAAGTCTCCTAAACTAGCCGTTCGGAACCGGCGTTAAAAAATAGGTCCCGTATATCTGAGTAAAACAACTAAACACGCTCAGCACAGGTATATGTGGAGAAGACAAATTTTCACATAATCCCTAACTCTTGATCTAAAACAGTGTTGTGTTGATTCCGTAGGCCAAAAAAAAATTCCTCATTTTCTGCGAATCGTAATCAGATAGCTTCGAATTTTGAGGAAGGCGCAGCAAACTCTTCGCCAAGTCTTTTATCCTTATGACCTCCAGAGACTGGAACTCAATTTCCGCCACCGTTTTAACTTATAACCTTCAGCTGTTTAAGACCCGTATCCACAGATACCTTCGACCCCTGCCCAGCCCATAAAATTCCCTCTTCTTCTTTTCACGATGGAGGGGCCAACCCAGGCCTTTAGGGGATACACCTTTTTGGTGTAACTCCTTCTCTCATCATTTTCAAAAAATGTAGTGTTTATAAAAAAAAAATTAAATCCCGAATCATAGAAAACCGAGGAATTAGAAAGACCAAAGCAACCAAACAGCTTTTCCTTCATAAGAAAGACAATAATTCAAAAGATCTACACTTTTTATTGGAAGACGCGTTAAAAACATAATTTGAACATTGTTTTTTGGGTCCATGATATTTCTATTCAATAAAAATTGATCAAATGACAATTTTTTAGAAGCCACAAAAAAGAGTTCTAAAGTAAACTTCAAGATCTTGAACATCATCAAATAAATATAGATTCTATTTATTTAAAAGATATATTAGTTATTTTTTATTCCAACTAAATAATAGTAGGTACTTAATATTTCTTTCTGTGTTTTTTTTTAGTTTTTGTTAAATTTACTTCTCCTAATACTATTTTTATCTATTTTAGATTATAATAAATTAATCTATCAAGTGGAAGCGAACTGTATTTAGCGCCCGAAGGTTAGGCAATGACCCAAGCTATTCTTTCATTGCAATTCTTATTGGTATAATAAAACGAATAGAATTTCTTCACAGAACTCATAAAATCCCATTTCATGTTCTTATAATGCCCCATTGACAGTTATTTGAATTAAGGAACTTGCCTTAAAAAAGACATATCTCCTAAAATGAAAAAGAAGAAAAGAATGCGATGTTTATTGGTCCGTGAGAAAAATAATCAAAAAAGCAAATTGCTTATAAGTAAATATAATTAAGTTGTTTGGACTTTTAATGTGTCAACTTGAAAGAAACGGAAGAATGGATAAATGTTTTTGTTTCATAATTCAAGTGAAAATTTAAAAGAATATAAAGTAGACACATTTTTTTTGTTTTTATTATTTTCACTTAAAATTTAGAAAAAAAAATATTTTTTATGATTGTTTCAATTGTTTCAATTTTTTTATTTATTTGAAATCTCTTACTTTCTGGCGAAAATATAATCTATTTCGTTGTAATTTCAGCCTTCTTTGTGAAAATATCTTGGATCTTGACATTAATTAGCATATTACGTGACATCCTTTATTTTATTGCTGCATCTATAATGGTTGATATTTCAGTCAAAAGCAGGTTCAGCATAATTAGAAAATTAAGAGAAAAAAATTCGTTTAAAAGAGATACATATCGTTTTTTTTTTTAATGCAATCGAATGCAAGAAGGGGTGCACCAGTAAAGATGTAGCCCCTATGGATCTCGAAAGACCCTTGCATTACCGAAGAGAAGGGAAAGTTGATTAAGTGAGAGGGTCTATGCACCCTAGTTTTGAAGGTTTGAAGATCATAGGTGCTGGGAAAGATAGAGGCTGGGAGAGAGTTCCAGTTCCTTGAATATCGTATTTGTCTCTTATCACAAATGTTCAAGTTTTAATTAAATTCCATTCATATATTACTCGATACTTCGTGTTTATCCTATTGAGTAAAATTCATATATTATTCTCCCAAGCTTCTTCATCAAATTCCTCCAATTCTAAAACCAAAAAAAGTGCCTAGCCAATTTTGCTTATACCAGACTCGACCGAAATGGGGCTTGAGAGTCGCATCCGGATCTTTTATCTGTTGAATGTGTCTCGCATTATGTAACAATTTTTTTGAAATTGTATAAAAGTTTTAAATCAAAAATCCATTCCAGATTGGCGTTTTAAAAAACGAGCAGTTGAGTAGGAAAACTCCTGGAGAAGTTACTCAGGATTGGAAACTCAATTTGGGGAGGGGTGCAGAAGGGCATTCGCTGGTTTAATGTCCGCACTTCGGATCCCAAAGAAAAAATTGAGATCCCGAAAACGTGGGGGGCCTTCACCGATATCATCGACGCCATACAATACAAGTATCGTGTGTTCGTAAAACGTGGAGGAGTGCCACACACAGGAGTTCTTCCTTCTGCCATCCCTAGTACCGATCCCATCATAGCTTTAGACTTTACCGTTCTGCCCCATACCGATTTCTCGTCTTCTATCGTATCGCCAGGTCCCATTCCTTATCATCATATCGTCCCGTGCTTCTCCCTTCATTCATTTCCTACCATACCGTCCCTTACCGCCCCTCATTCTCGTACCGTCCCGGACCCCACTTTAAGCATAAATGAAGATGATGAAGTACCTGGTGAAATTGTCAATTCTGAGAGTGATCATGATGAAATTGAATACTCAGAAGTTGAACATTTGGAAAAACCTGATGAAGTGGTTAATTATGATATTGATGAAGTTGTTAATGATGATGTTGATGAAGATGTCAATGATGATGATCTTAATGAAGATGATGAAAAACCTGGTGATAATATTCCTGATGATAGTGATCCTGATGATCCTGATGAGATTGATCAAAATCAACTAATGGAGGTTGAAAATATTTCTTTGGATAATGTTAATGAAGACTTTGATGAAGAACTAATTGATAAAAAACCAAATATTCAATCCGTTGAAGAAGAAGAGGAATCTGACACAGTGATAACTGAAGTAAGCCCTGAAACTGTAATTGATCAGCCTCTAGAAACAGCTGAAGAAATGTATTCTAGAGAGGATGAAACAACTGATGTACAGAATGGAGATAAATACAATTTAAATTTTCCAGTCCCAGTGCCATTTCCCATTTATGTCCCGTGCCCCTTTTTCACGTGTAGCTTACCCTATCCACATCCTTTACCTTTTGATCCGGGTATATAGAAACTATCGGAGGAAGGTGTGCTCGACCCAGAACCTTCCCGAGCTCCCGGAACTTCGCCGCTGGGGGGGATATGTAACCAAAATAAATCTCCCGCGGCTATATTCCGGGAGCCTAGTGTCGGAACAGTGAATTATTCGAGTAGGAAAGACTATGACGTGGAGGCTAGAGGAGTGAGTGATGACTAATGAACATGTGGCAGACAGATGATATATGGATGCCGATTTGTCAAGTAATAGTAGGCTTGCTCGGATCTGTTTTCGTTTCGTTTTTGTTTAGCGCGTACCGTGTGCCGTTAATATTGTTGTTTATAGTGTGTTGAGTGTTGTTGTTATCGTGGAAAGATAATTCAACAATAATTTATATATATAAATATATATATCTTATATCTTAAATATCATCAAATATTTAAGTTATTTATTTATAGAAATGGCCGATTGCCTAATTCAAATACAAATATTGTTTTAATAATATAATTATTTGTTGTTCAATTTTAAATTATATAACTATATTTAATTAGTAAAACCAAAGATTGTAAACCACGTTGTTATACCTATATTCAAGACCCGGTTTGAAATAAAATAATATTTTAAACCACAAACATTTATTTTTATTTATTTTTGCCTGTAAAGGGCAAAGTAGAACATTACTGAATTTTCCGTGCCAGTACAATGGCTTTAAGTAGAAAAATGGAGAGTTAAGTATTTAAACCGTGAGTTAAATATGGAACCAGCTAATTAAATATGAAATCAACAAGGCAAGTATGTAAACAGCAAGTTAATTAGCAAAACGAGGAGTTAAGTAAAAAAATTGAGAGTTAAGAAAGAAAACTGGAGCGTTAAGTATTGAAAACAGCTAATTAAATATGAAATCAAAAAGGTAAGTATGTAAACAGCGAGTTAATTAGGAAAACGAGGAGTTAAGTAAGAAAACTGGGAGTTAAGTATTTAAACCGTATTTAAGTATAAAAACAGCTAATTAAATATGAAATCAATAAGGTAAGTAAGTAAACAGTGAGTTAATTAGGAAAACGTGGAGTTAAATATGAAAACAGCTAATTAAATATGAAATCAACAAGATAAGTATGTAAACATCGAGTTTAATATGAAAACGGCGATTTAAGCGTGAAAGCGGAGAGTTAATTAGGAAAACGAGGAGTTAAGTAAGAAACCTGAGAGTTAAGAATTTAAACCGTGAGTTAAGTATGAAAACTGAGAGTTAAGTATTTAAACCGTATTTAAGTATAAAAACAGCTAATTAAATATGAAATCAATAAGGTAAGTAAGTAAACAGTGAGTTAATTAGGAAAACGCGGAGTTAAATATGAAAACAGCTAATTAAATATGAAATCAACAAGGTAAGTATGTAAACATCGAGTTTAATATGAAAACTGTCATTTAAGCTTGAAAGCGGAGAGTTAATTAGGAAAACGAGGAGTTAAATAAGAAACCTGAGAGTTAAGAATTTAAACCGTGAGTTAAGTATGAAAATAGCTAATTAAACAAATCAACAAGGTAAGTATATATGTAAACCGAGAGTTTAATATGAAAACTAGGTGTTTAACTTAAAATATTAAATATACCATAAATTTCCTCATTCTCCCACTTATCAATGATAAATAAACACGAATTCGATATTTCAAGTATTTTAAGACTTATAGACGGGTACGGAACTCTCGACATACGGTGGTCCGACTTGCACTTAGCCGGGCTATTATTTACATATTTATTTTGATAATTTTGTTAACGGAAGGTGAAACTTTGTTTTGTTAAACTTCTATAAAAAAGTATTGAAAAATTGTTAAATTGTTATAAATTATCGTATAAGCTCCAAAATGAAAAACTTAAAAAATTTAAAAAGATGATCTACATAGTTGTAATTTTTCAGAAAAGAAATTTTCCTTCTAATATAATATTATAATGATTAGTAATTTTATTTATAATATTTATTTAATAAATAATTAAACATATATGATCATGTTGGCAATAGAGAGACTTAAAGATAATACCTTGCATGCATCACAAAATGATAATAAAATTCAATTCATAAATAGAGAAATTCTCTTGAAACGTTAGCGGGTTTTAAATAAACGTTTTAAGATTGTTTTTTTTTATAAAATATTTTTTATTATAATTTTGATTATTTGCTCCTATGAATTGGAGATTTCCGCTATTTTGTCATTGATCATATCATCAGAACTTGAGAAAATTAATATGGTACCAATCGGAAACTATACTAAACCCAATGCAAAAAATATCATCAAAATAAGTTCACAATTGGCGAAGAAATCGAGTAACATAGACACAAAAAAAAATCAGTCGAATTGATAACCTCCTCCTTTTTTTTTGAGGTCGGTTAAAAAGGTTTTGAAATAAATAGTTATATCCGAAACGAGAATCAATCGCATGACGTTAGAGGTCAGCTTAGATTAGACCGTTTTCTCAAATTTAAAAATGATGCTTATTCCACCAACAAGGGTTTACCTAAAAAAGACAGATATTTTGATAAAATAATTAATATCTCGTAAAATATAATTTTTACGATGCTCACTCATTTGAGCTTTTTTGTAGACTAAAACGCCATGGTTTCGCTCAATTTTATCTGTTTCGTGGAGAATAATAATTTTCAGATAAGAAATTTTCACTCTGTCTAGCTATATGTGTCTGAATATCAAGTCCAATATCAACGATAGTTCAAAAAGAGAAATTCGAAGAAATTCTGGTGTCATTGGTGTTTTTCTGAAAATAACTAACTAGATTTTGGGCTTTCTAGTTTCACAATTCTTGAAAAATAGCTGATGTCAGAAAAATAGAAACGTTATAGTGGAATCGTTTAGATTTAGAAGACTATAGCTATTGATATGAAAATACGCTGTCTTTGTATCAAGTTTCAGCTTTCTAGCTCAGAAAATATTGCCAAAATTTATGTTATAAAAGTTTTCCCTTAATACTTCAATTTGATTTTACCTCTTTATATTGATTTTGTTTTCTTTCTTGTTAAATGATTCGTACACATGGCATTTGACATGTTATCCGTAAAAAATAAGGCCCTGCTAACAAGCACGGCGCAACGATCTTAGCCCAGGAGGGTCAAAACTTTCAAAACTTGGAAAGTGATGTAGGCCTACCGGGGGGTCTGGGGGTTAGGAATACCCCAAAGGAAACGGGAAGTTTGAAGCAAATTGAAACAATTTAACACATTTTTTTGTATCTGTGGTTTTATTGAAAACTGAAAGAAAAAAAGAGTTCAAATTTTTGTTTCTATTTATAATGCTTGAGTTCAGGTTCAAAAGGTAATAAAATAAAACGAAATTAATTAGCAATATATACTGGTATTATTCTTAGCAAATATGAGTAATAAACTTATATGTAACTAGGAAAACAAAACCTTTGTTCATCATGTTTTTGGGTAAAGTAACGGTAAAATTTATTTCTTTAGGAGGTCTGCTGACCCCCTTGACCCCGTAGACAAATTCACAGGGCGTGAGCTGACCTCCCTGACCCCACGGTTCCGCCGTCCTTGCCTACTAAGGAATTATTCGCTAATGAAAAGGTCGATTGATATATTTTCCACAAATAAAAGTTGTCTGTTTACGCAATGATTTAAATACACGCATTCAACTAACTATAGTTCCTTTTAGGGAATTATCTCAAACTCATCCCTTATGGGTTGTCCCTAATCTTTGAATATGCATAACCAGCCTGAGAGGCCAACTAAGACTAAATGAACTGCTTTAAGAGGAGGAGAGCGTGACATTGAGGGTCGTTGAAGGAAGGGTTTGTCAAGTGGGGTCTAGTTGAAGCAAACACAAACAAATGAGACACGCAATCTTGAGAACAAATATTAATTTGAAGAACACGAGTACTTGAAGTCAATAATAAAATCACACCGGTGATGCCCAAATTAAGTAATTTCATATACAATCCCTAAAAAATCTGATAAGCTAACAATATAGAATTGGTTTTATTTTTGAAGTTAACTTGTAATAGGTAAAATTGGAGTAAAGAGTGAAAAATTGAAAGCTTCTTCATGACTTGGTATAGGCATTTGCTTTCGCAAATTTGAGGATTACGTTTTAAAAGTAATTTGGAACAATATTAGCCTCGCTAGAATGTTTTTGTCAGAGCATTTTGTATCTTGTAAACCAGGGCTGTCCAACTCGTGGCCCGCGGGCCTCATGGGGTCCAGCACTGCAATGAGTGTGGCCCAACCTAAAATCATAAACTTCTTTAAAACATTGAGATTTATATGTAGAGATATATTTATTCCCTGTTTAGAAATATGAATGTACATTTGTACAATACGTAAAACTTTTTCCAAGGATAAAATTCACTAAAAGCAAAATTACAATCTCAACTATATAAGATAAAAAAAATAATGCAATTTCGAATATTTAAAAATTCTTCTTCTTCTCATTTATTATTTCAGTAATTTATATGCTACAACACTAATCAAATCTATAGTTATATCATTCTAATACAAGTAGATAAGGAATTGGGGTTTTCTAGAACAATCACAATTACTTAATTGATAATTTCTTTCGTGGACTAAAACTTGTCAGGACTTGTCTTTTAGATCTTTGCCCATTCTTACATGTCAATCAATAATGGATTGTCAGGGATTATTATATCCGTGACCCTTTTAAAAAATAAATTACCCGTATCATTCCTCATATCCTTCTTTAATCCCATTCGATTTAAACCAGGGCTGTCCAACCCATAGTCCAATATAAAGTCAAAAAATTCTTTAAAACATTGAGATTTATATAAAGTAAAGATAATTTTGAAATATTTTCGAAACTTTTTAAAATTTAAAATATAAAATACTCAATGTTGTCTAATTTCTAGGCGCGAAAATAAAAATTTCCCGGATATATACTTCGATTCGAATCCCCTGAAAATGTGTGACAGCCTATCCATGCTGGGCGTCTCTGTCGCATCTAACCTGTCTTGGAATGAACACATCTCCTCTGTGGCGAAATCTGCGTCAAGGAAGATTGGCTACTTATTCAGATCCAAGCGATTTTACAAGCCCCCACAACTTCTCACCATCTACAAGGCCCAAATCCGCCCCTGTCTCGAATACGGATCTCATCTATCGAGAGGAGCCTCTAAATATTCCCTTGCTACCCTGGATGCAATTTAGAAACGAGCCGTCAGGCTAATTGACGATTCTACACTCACCGACTCCCTCGACTCGCTAGCTCATCGAAGAAATGTCTCTGCCCTTTCCCTTTTCTATAGATACTATCACGGCAGGTGCTCTGATGAGATAAAATCAATAATTCCCCCCAAAGCATGCTTTGCACGAAGCACGCGTTTTTCCGACTCCCAACACTATTTCGCGGTCAAATTAGAAAAGTGCCGGACCACTTCATTCGCCAATACGTATATCCCCATGACTTCAAGGAACTGGAACTCTCTCCCAGCCTCCATCTTTCCCAACACTTATAATCTTCAAACCTTCAAAACCCGAGTGCATAAACACCTACGTCTCCACCCCCTCACTTAATCAACTTTTCCTTCTCTTCGGTAATGCAAGGGTCTTTCGAGATCCATAGGGGCTGCTTCTTTACTGATGCGCCCCCTTCTTACATTCGATTGCATTAAAAAAAAAAAAAAACTAGGTAGGTTTCACAAAGATGTTTGTTTAGCACGAGATTTATATGTAGATATTGGAAAACACACAACGATTTTTTTCACTAAAATAAGAAATCTGAAAATCTACTGTGGAGTTTTCGAAAAATAAAAGTGCTAATTTTAAATTTTTAATTTGGAACTAGATTTCAGAAAAAATCATCATTTTGCTCTATTTTCGACTTCATTTTCATTAGAAATAAATTTTCTATTTGCAAATTTTCTGATTGAATGTTCTAGAACAACAATTAGATACCAAACTGAAAGAAAAAATGAATTTTGTCTCTTTATTAGAATTTTATATTAATTATCTGGCCAGGAAAAAATATACACAAATACAAATAGATAATATCACTTTTTGTAAGTATGTAGGTATGTATTAAGTATAAAATTTACGAAAAGTAAAATTAGAAGCTCACTATGAGCTAAAAAAATAATAATGTTTTTATTTCTACATTATTAACTCTCTTTTTTTGAATAACAAATATCAAAAGAATTATAATATTTTATCCGCTGTCCGAGACAATTTTTTTTCTTCAAATGTGGCCCATGTAAACCAAAAGGTTGGACACCCCTTTTATAAACCATTATATATAAGATAAAACTTGAAAATTTTAATTTAAATTCATTTTACTGGAAACTTAAAAATCTTATAAATCCCAGAAAAGATCTCTTTAATTAGAACTAAGTTTTTTTTATATAATCATGGTATGAGTGATATAGAATATATATGTGAAAGGAAAAAGTTGTATTGACGATAGTTCATTGCCCTGATTCAAGAGAAAAGTTATACGTATTTTTTAAATAAGGTCACTGTTTCTGTCCCTGATGGTCTTAATTGAATGCGAAAAGAAACGGGAAATTACAGGATTCTTCAAATGCTTTAATGATGTTAATTTAAGGAACTTGGGGTAGACGAGATTTTAAATTAAGACCCTCTCCAAAAAAGAAGGTAATTTGGGTCTTCATTGGTGGTCTGTTGAGTTTCTAACTATAATTAGAAAAGACATCATTTATTAAATCCGGCTTTTTGTCCACTAAGCTTTTATATAGCTAGCTACTATCTCTTCTATAATTTCTCAAGAACTCGAAAACTAGAAGAATACACATAGTCAAATTAACAACATAAAAATGTTTAATATAATATGAAAGTGTTACATTTTAATGTGAAATTGATCTTGTAATTGAATTAAAATGTGTTTTAATGGATTTTCCAATGCCTCTAAGTAGTCACTGGGGCTCGTTTTGAAAATAAAATGAAAAATTCATGACTTTGGAGTAGAGGGGTTATTTATTTTCAAGCTATTCGACAATTTAATCATTATTGAAAAGAGGGCTTGTTATATAAATGATGCATGGGGTATTTCAATATGAAATGCTAATCGTCGAAAATTGAAGCGTTCTTTTATTTGTAAAAAATCCTTATTTCTGTTTAATTTTGTGTTTCTTTGTGGATTAAAGGACACAATAATAGAGTGTGTCTTCTAATGGAAAAATAAATTTTTTATTAATTATTTATAAAGAGACTATAGTTTCGAGGACTTTGCCCTTTTCATCAGTCTATTACAATTGATTCACAGGAATTGATGTGTGAAACGATGACTGATGAAGAGGGCAAAGTACTCGAACCTATAGTCTCTTTATAAATAAATAAAAAATTATGATTTCATACATCAATTCCTGTGAAGAGGGCAAAGTTTTCGAAAAAACGAAAAATGTCTGATACGTGAAGAAAAATCATTTTTTCAATCATTAATATCATTAATGGTTTACTTTCAAACAGAAACACCTTCTGTTTGAAAGTAAAACATTAATGATGACTAGGATAAAGAATGAGAGGTCACAGATAGTATGTTCAGGTGCAACAAAGTTTCTATTTCCCAAAACGAGGGTTTAAAATTTTTTGATTTATGGAGGATCTCTTTTTACTTTATCCAATGCAAAGCATGGGTAAAGTATTGTAATCGCTCTCGGGGCAAGCGTGGCTTCAAAGGGTCCTCAGGTAAAGACTACGGAACCCATGGACTCAATTAAAGTCACAAATTGTAATATTCAATTTGGTTGAATTTTAGCACGTGACGGTTTTGCCAAAAATTACATGGGGTCTCGTCGAGAGGTCAAAAAATGCGATTTTTTCATTTAGTGCGTGCGGATGGATGGATGGATGGATGGATGTTATCGTTTATTTGGCCCACAATTTTTTCCACACCGTTGCACCGATTGAAATGAAATTGAAAACCTAGCATTCTTTTAACAAAATGAAGCGCTGATTAGTTTTTGGTACATATCGGCCCACAAACATTAGTACTTTATTTCAGTACTTTTTTAGTTTTTTCTAAATATCTTGAAAATGACTTAACCAATTTTGATGAAATTTAATATCCTAATTAAGTACCTTGGGGACCACAAAAAATGTTAAATAAAGTTTTTAGTAAAATTATATTTTAAAGTACTTTACTCTAGAGTAAGATAGTACTTTTTTAATTTTTTTAATTCTTTTAAATTTATTCATTTGAACGTTTTAATATAGCTCATTTAGCCCTGCTTAAATAAGAATGGATAGGCTTCTCCTGTGAAATGCTAAAAATTTGGGAGGAAATTTTATAAGTAACCATAGCAACTGCGTTGTTTTCTTATCCCTTACCTTTGCTGAAGACATAGAGGAATCGACCTTAAACCAAAAATAGCGATTGATTCTCATCTAGTACTTGAGGAATAACCATTCTATATTGGATTTTTGACGTTTCGGTTTTTATTGGTAACCATTGCTGAAGACATAGAGTAATCGAGTTAAAATCAAAAGTAGCGATTGATTGTCATCTGATACTTAAGGAATAACCATTCTATATTGAATTTTTGACATTTCGGTTTTTATTGGTAACCATTGCTGAAGACATAGAGGAATCGACTTAAAATCAAAAATAGCGATTGATTCTCATCTAATACTTGAGGAATAACAATTCTACATTAGGTTTTTGACGTTTCGATTATTATTGGTATCCATTGCTGAATACATGGAGAAATCGACTTAAAATCAAAAATAACGATCGATTCTCATCTAATACTAGAGGAATAACCTTATTGCATTCCATTTTTGATGTTTTGACTATTAATGGCAACCTCTAATGAAAACGTGGAAGAATATACTTAAAATCAAAAAAGACTAAATTCTTTTTGGTAACAACTCAAGCTTGTGTTGTTTGCCATAAAAGAATTTAGTCTTTTTAATTTTAAGTCTATTCTTCCACGTTTTCAGTAGAGGTTGCCATTAATAGTCAAAACATCAAAAATGGAATGCAATAAGGTTATTCTCTAGTATTAGATGAGAATCGATCGTTATTTTTGATTTTAAGTCGATTTCTCCATGTCATCAGCAATGGATTACCAATAATAATCGAAACGTCAAAAACCTAATGTAGAATTGTTATTCCTCAAGTATTAGATGAGAATCGATGGCTATTTTGATTTTAAGTCGATTCCTCCATGTCTTCAGCAATGGTTACAATAATAACCGAAATGTCAAAAATCCAATGTAGAATGGTTATTCCTCGATTATTAAATGAGAATTATTTTTGAATTAATGTCACTATGAACTACAAATTGCAAGTGATATCTGATTAATAATAAAGGAACAAACATATTAATATTTCAAATGAATTTGGATAAAGTTTAGCAACGATCCGTTGCAGTTTATTTCAATATTTATTTTATTTTATGAAATCATACATCAAATCCTGTGAATCAATTGTAATAGACTGATGAAAATGGCAAAGTTCTCGAAACTATAATCTCTTTATACAAAATTAATAAATTATTTTTCCAGCAAAAAGACACACTCTTTTATTGTCTCCTTTAATTTATAAAATTTCTGCTACTCTCGACAAAAAGAAACTTTGAAAATCATGACAATTTAAAATATTTCCTTTTTCCGAAAAATAGTTTCGAAATTTAATTTTCAAACTTCTGTGTGTAAACGAGACCACTAGTCTGTTTGATAGCTGATCCTTATAAAGAGAAAGAGAGAGAAAGTGTTTGGTGAAACTTCTCCTCTTTAAAGAATTTTGCAGCAAGAAGTTTGAAACATTTTCAGATGAACTATTTACTTAGAAATCGTATATATTCTTAGTTTCAGGCAGGTCAGATCAAAATTTGATACTGATTGTGCATAGGAGATTAATCGACATATGAGAAAACTTTCAATTACTTTTCAAACAAATTAAAGAAACCAAACAACAGAATTTGAGTCCCATTATTAGTATAAGACAAATAAAAAATCTAGCAGGCTAAAAAAATAAAAATAAATAGTTAAAATGGTAACAACCCATTTTCGCATATTGTTGAACAAAGAGTCAAATTTAGAAGTATGTTTTTTTTATGCATAGTAGAGTTAATAAATCTTAAATCTGAACTTTTTCATAATTTATTAATTTAATACCTTAAAAATAGGAAAGAGATTAACCAGACAAGCCAAATATAGAATAAATTTCGTAAAAATTAGTTTATTTTTCATATTTAAAGAGAAGCTGGCCTAATCCGGGATTATCTAAAGTCATTCGTGGTATATGAGCTTTAAGGCCCAGTTCTGAATACAGTCAGGGGAGTGAGATTAGACAGGGTTCAAACACCCTCATTTAACAAAATAGAACATTATGATTGGCGATGTACCTTAGAAGGGATAGAAAACGGAGAATCGTATAAAACATAGCCTCCACCCACCGAGGAGACACGATTGAAAATGCATAAAAGGACCAACACGAAGAAATAGACTATCTTTTATCTTTTATCTTTTACACTCTCTATTACTCTATCCATCTTACATTACATCTCTATTACTTTATCCAGCTCTCTATTACTTTATCGAGCTCTTATATTACATTCCCTATATTATACACGCTCTCTCTATCCTCTTCTCTATTATTCTATACTCCATTATACTACCACGCTCTTATCACTGAAATTATCGCTCCGCATCTCTACACCTCATTTACATCGCTATTTTTCCAATATTCACGGCGCCTACATCATCTCGATATCACGAGTATATTTCTTCTTCTTGGAGCCGTTTTTGCGGGCATTTGCATTCATCCACTTGCTAGCCCTTCCATTGGCACTTATATCATTAGCACGATAGCTAATTGAACAACACGGGCAAGAATATCTGTCCGGCTCTCGTGAAGACACCACGGAAGCTTATCAAAAAGGCGAGACTCCAGGCACATTACGTACTCTTCGACGTGGCAGTCTACGGAACCTGAGCGAGAGGTGGACACGGCACAGATAGCGCTGTTCGAATTATTTGAACCGGTCAGCGCACCTCGAGAGCAAACGTAAATAATCATAATTTCTTTGAACGATCTCCGTTCACCCATTAAAGCCATCCAATTAATCGATTCTTGCTGACTGTTAAATTCACAAAGGACTTTAATAAATCATATATTGTAAACTATATTCTTGATTATCTTTTACTGTTAAGAAAATTTCCCCATTCTCCTTTGCAGCTAGAATTCAGTCAATTATTTTTATTTGTTTGCCTATTTAAAATTGTTTTTTTTTTTTATTATTTTTTTTGTAAATTCATTGCATCAGATTAACTTCAGTAACGTAGAATTTGAAACATAAGAGTAAATTCAGTAGTTTATCAAACTAGTACAACGAGATACACTGAGTTACACACCACCACCACGTCTATAAAGGTTAGTATTCTCACACTCAGGAATATTCCCCTTAAAAGTACCCCTTACAGAACTAATTTCCATACCCCTCCAACCACATACCCTCCCTAACCCCATTGCATGGTGGAGGTTTCGCTGGGATTACATGCCCCTCCAACCACTTACCCTCCCTAACCCCATTGAACCCCCACCCCACGAACCACACCCTCAACCCCAACCCCGACCCTACACCACCACCCCTTGGACCTCACCCCGTGTCCTCCACCCCGCCCCACACTACCATACCACCCCGTGCTTACCCCCGCACCCCCACCCGTGACTCTGGATCGTCACCTGAACAACCCGCCCTCTAATTTCCCTACCCCTCCAACCACATACCCTCCCTAACCCCATTGCATGGTGAAGGTGCTGCTGGGATTTGAAAATCTAAGCCATCCTATCCCACAGATATCCCTAAATTCAAAATCCCATATTAAAAATATTCTGAGAAGTGAGAATACCAGGCTTAGTAAGGCTGCAACCGAACGCGATACCTGTCTCGTTGTACTAAATTGAACAAAAAATATAGTATATTGCCCCGTACCGTTAATTTATTTTTTTTCATATTTTTTTTATTTTTTTAAATTCTCTTAACAGTAAAATATCAAAGGTTAATTGAATACTCTCGGCTTCAACACTTCTATTTTTGTAATTTTCTGAGAATTTATTTGGCGAAACTGTTTACTTTCTTTTCTATAAAATTAATTCATTTTATAAATAAACAATAACAACTTCTAATATTTGATTCTTTCTTTTGCAAATACACACCGAGAATGGACGGCACACAGCAGAGTCTTGACGAACGCAGGGTAATTTTTGCAAGCAACCAACAAGCAACAGTTGAATTATCCAACACGCCGATCGATCCTGATGATATGGCACTAGACTCTGGGACCTGTATGTCCACCCCTACACCGGCGGAAATGGAAGAATCGACACTTCCAGCCATGCTACGAGATACCAGGGAATTTGCAAATGCGCTTGACGGTGAACATCAAATCGCAAGTACACATACCCCCTCCACCCACACTCGTCGATATTATTAGCATGTTCCAACAAATGATGTTGAGAATGAACGAATCAACAAGTGAGTCAAAGGCGGAATTTTAGTGAAACAAAAGCTAATTTTAATAAAACAGAGAGCAGAGATAGATAAATCGAAAACAAATAAATCAGAAGCCAATTTTAATAGAATAGATAACAAAATAGAGGCCATGAGGGATGAATTTAATAGTAATATCAATAATTCCATAGCCAAAGTCAATGAAAATTTAACAGTACTAGATAATAAAATACAAAAACAGGTCGAGGGCATGAATCATAAAATGGAAGGCTTAGCCAAGGCGTTAAATGAGCAAGCAATCAATTGCAAACAGCTCACTAGCGCCTTGGAAAAGGAAAATATAAACAGATGGTCCCAAGCAACATTAATTGATAAAACAATACAACAATCGCCACCCTTAGAAATCAAGTTAGCAACAATTGAAACCATTTTTGAGCCCCCTCTTCCTTTAGAAATTGCCCCAGAATTTACTTCAGCCCCTTGTAATCAAATTAATATAGATCCCATTATAGAACCCTCCATAGAATTAAAAACAATAACTTGTATACCCGCCATAGAAATTCACACACCCATAATTTGCCAACAAATAATTGAAATTCCGCCCCCACCACCTTTAATAAAAATTAATATAAGTCCCCCAAATAAATTCATTCCACTAGTAAAAATTTTAATTGGTTTGCATATAAAGTATAAAAATTATTTTACATTTTCGATTTTCAAATTATCAGCAATAAATTTCATTATAAATCATATCTGTGATGTGATTCAGAATGAATCGCATCATTGCCAGCGAGCACTAGAAAGAACTTTATACGCCTCGCGGGGGATCAATCGATAAAAATGATAAGAAAAACATTTTCATTGACCCATAAGAAACCTTCGAAAATTGCCTTTACATTGAAACTCTTCGAAAAACGAAAATGCTTATAAGCAAACCATTATTTTTATTTAGTTAAATTCCCATATAGCCCAGTCAATTCATATTGCTCATTTGTTGTTTGTTGTTGCAAAATTTAAATAATAATTTAGTAAAAATAGTACATTTCATTATCTTTTAAAATCCATATTTAAATAATTTTTGATAATTATTTAATTCAATTTCTTGTAATCATGAATCATCACACTATTATTTCTTTCGTCTAATTTAAAATAAATATTCTAATATAACTATTTATATTAGCAGAACAATTTCACATAGGTCCCCATTTAAAATTTTTAATCCACATTTCTATCATAATTTTGTATTTCCATTTTTTTAAATAAATCCAGCAGACCTCTTTTGTCGTTTAACTTCAGTAAACTCAGTAGATTTATCGATTCAATGATTTTTAGAAATCATTAACAATATTCATTTTTATTTTTTATTTTTTTTGTAATTTTATCATTTGGTGTCAACACAACTCATTTATCACGATGAGACTTATATAAAATCTTACCCTCATTTGTCACAATAGACAAAATTCATTTTTAAATAATTTTTCATTCTAAATAAACCCGATTCAATCCTCTCTAGTCAACTATCTTTGTAATTTTAAAATTTAAATTTAAATTAAATTCTAACCTGTGTTTGTATCAATAGAGTCAATCAATATTAATTTCTTTCCACCCTCACTATGTTTCTGTTCATTTAAATAAAATTTTCTAGTATTAATGTAAATTTTTCAATTGCTTCACTTATTAATTTTATAATAAACATTCTATTAGATTCAGCTTTCCTTCTCAATATCATAACAATGTTGGAACATGCAAAACTAAAAATACAATTTTCTCCCTTTAGCCCCTGAATAAGCCCCTTGCAATTAAAAATTAAAACATTTAAAAGCGGTAACCAACAAGCGCATTTGCAAACAGTATCTCACATGAGCGAATTAATTATTGTTACGATTAACATAAATTCTTGAAAATTTTTTATAGTATGTCGAATGGTCCGTCACAGAGATGGGAACTCGTGCATCCATATAGAAGAGATGAACACGATCCCAATATGCGGATAGACATGAAAAAGGAAAAGTGAAATCAGGAATCGATGTATAGTGATGGATAATTGAACTTAAAAAAAGAGATATAATAACAAATTGCTTGTGACCCCTGCGTTTCGATGGATTAGTTGTGGTCTCACGGGGTAAATAGCCTGGGCTAATAATTTGAAAAGAAATTTTTTCAGTTTATTAATAATTTAAAAAAAAAATTTTTAGTTTAAAAAATTTTTTTGAAGGGAAGCGGTGTCATAAAATGGTAACAACCCATTTTCGCACATTGTTGAACAAAGAATCAAATTTAGAAGTATGTTTTTTTTATGCATAGTAGAGTTAATAAATCTTAAATCTGAACTTTTTCATAATTTATTAATTTAATACCTTAAAAATAGGAAAGAGATTAACCAGACAAGCCAAATATAGAATAAATTTCGTAAAAATTAGTTTATTTTTCATATTTAAAGAGAAGCTGGCCTAATCCGGGATTATCTAAAGTCATTCGTGGTATATGAGCTTTAAGGCCCAGTTCTGAATACAGTCAGGGGAGTGAGAATAGACAGGGTTCAAACACCCTCATTTAACAAAATAGAACATTATGATTGGCGATGTCCCTTAGAAGGGGTAGAAAACGAAGAATCGTATAAAACATAGCCTTCACCCACCGAGGAGACACGATTGGAAATGCGTAAAAAGGTATCTCTCTATACACGGAGAATATAGACTCATCTCTCTTATCTTTATACACTCTCTATTACTTTATCCAGCTCTCTATTACTTTATCCAGCTCTTATATTACATCTCCCTATATTATACACGCTCTCTCTATATCACTCGCTCTCTATTATTCCCTCTATACTCCATTATACTACCACGCTCTTATCATTGAAATTATCGCTCCGCATCTCTACACCACATTTACATCGCTATTCTTCCAATATTCACGGCGCCTACATCATCTCGATATCACGAGTATATTTCTTCTTCCTGGAGCCGTTTTGGCGGAGCATTTACATTCATCCACTTGCTAGCCCCTCCATTGGCACTTATATCATTAGCACGATAGCTAATTGAATAGCACGGGCAAGAATATCTGTCCGGCACTCGTGAAGACACCACAGAGGCTTATCAAGAAGGCGAGACTCCTGGCACGTTACGTACTCTTCGACGTGGCAGTCTACGGAACCTGAGCGAGAGGTGGACACGGCACAGATAGCGCTGTTCGAATTATTTGAACCGGTCAGCGCACCTCGAGAGCAAACGTAAATAATCATAATTTCTTTGAACGATCTCCGTTCACCCATTAAAGCCATCAATTAATCGATTCTTGCTGACTGTTAAATTCACAAAGGACTTTAATAAATCATATATTGTAAATTATATTCTTGATTATCTTTACTGTTCAAGAAAATTTCCCCATTCTCCTTTGCAGCTAGAATTCAGTCAATTATTTTTATTTGTTTGCCTATTCATTTTTATTTTTTTATTTTTTTATCTTTTGAATTTTATCATTCGGCATAACACAACTCATTTATCACGATGAGACTCATATAAAATTCTATCCTCATTTGTCACAATAGACAAAATTCATTTTTAAATAATTGTTCATTCTAAATAAACCCGATTCAATCCTCTCTAGTCGACTATTCTGTAATTTTAAAATTTAAATTTAAATTAAATTTAACCTGTGTTTGTATCAATAGAGTCAATCAATATTAATTTCTTTTTCCACCCTCACTATGTTTCTGTTCATTTAAATAAAATTTTCTAGTATTAACGTAAATTTTTCAATTGCTTCACTTGTCAATTTTATAATAAACATTCTATTGGATTCAGCTTTCCTTCTCAATATCATAACAATGTTGGAACATGCAAAACTAAAAATACAATTTTCTCCCCTTTTAGCCTCCCTGAATAAGCCCCTTGCAATTAAAAATTAAAACATTTAAAAGCGGTAACCAACAAGCGTATTTGCAAACAGTATCTCACATGAGCGAATTAATTATTGTCACGATTAACAATAAATTCTTGAAAAA